>OX381706.1:71254251-71417418 GCA_947462335.1 Harmothoe impar
GCCCGGGCGAGTAACTCGTCAGTGCTGCATTCAAACGTCATGCCGACCCTACGGGTTGGAGACATTCCAGAAGGGTCGTCATGATCATGCACCAATTCAGCCCAGGCGAGTTACTCACCAGGGCTGCATTGGTACAAAGGTCAGGCTTATACGCGAGAATTCACAGCATTTTTACTCACCGTGTGACAAATGTAATTTTTTACCGACATGCCAACGTTAAATATGCGTCCCTTTACCAAAGGGTTAAATCCCACCTATCTCCGCCCACACACTAATAGGCTGGGGCTACCACGGGGGACGCTGGTCCGGCCGTCAATACTGTCGGTAATACGGCCTCCATTGGAAGGCATTATGGCGGCCGCAAAAACAACACCCCCACACCCCTCTCGGGTCCACCCCCAGCAAATACTGTAAACGCATGTTATTTCGCGCTGTACTTATTTCGCGGATTTTTAAAATCCTCGAAAATATGTACCGCGTGAATATTAATCCAGTATAGTAATACAACTACCATCTTCCAAGATCCGCGAATTCAAATATGCAGGAAACTGTACTTTATACCAAACCCGCGAAAACATATATATGTGCGCAAAAATATCTACGTTTACAGTAGTCCTGCACAGAGCCTCCATGGTCCGGCCTCTACTAGGTCGTTCAATGACCGACAAGACTTGTATTTGTTGGCACATTCTCTTTCTATTCATTCCCTTCCCAATGTTTTTTGCGGCTTACTTCGGCCATAGTGGGGTAGATTGTGCCGAAGCCATCTAATATATCTTGAGCACTAAAAAGTATTCTTGTATAAGCACTGGGTTAATCATGCCTCCAAATCTATGCTCAGCTTAAGCACGATGGTACGCCATGACTTTTCTCCTGTGACTAATATCTCATGTATTACCCATACGTAGACTTTGAGAATAATTTATTTCTTTGCTTTGAGAATATTATTTTACAT
This sequence comes from Harmothoe impar, assembly GCA_947462335.1. Classification (NCBI taxonomy): domain Eukaryota; kingdom Metazoa; phylum Annelida; class Polychaeta; order Phyllodocida; family Polynoidae; genus Harmothoe; species Harmothoe impar. The sequence continues at coordinate 71,255,207 of OX381706.1, forward strand.
TTATACTTTTAGTACTGTACCATACTTCCCAAAACCTTCTCTAATCACACCAAACATTGGGAGAAGCCTATAATCTGCACTTAGATTCAGGTTTGCATGTGATTTTTTTTGTATACATGTACCGGTAAATGTGTTCACATATCTATTAATGTATAACAGTACCCCCCCCCCCCCCCCCCACACACACACACCTAGGTGTGGTGGGTGATATTGAGTGAGTAAAACACCTATGGTTCAAGTTTCACATGGATCCATACTTTTCTGCCCAGCAGCACAGACATGCCGGTGGTTTATAAATACCGTAAAGCCCCGGCTATTAGCCGACACTACCGTACTGAATGAAGACCAGGGCTTATTCAAACCCCAGCGCTTGACCACGACAGTACGGTATACATGGGCAAGGTTTATCTGTGAGAATTTACTGTATCTTTACTCGCAGTAACAGTACTTCTGTCACTGGGAGTAGAAACATTTACATTTCCTCTTTTTCTGCGTCTCACATCATGAAAGGAGTGTGACCTGTCCACTGAAACGTGCTCTGTATTATACAGGTATAGTAATGTACATGCCTGTAGGCCTATACATACACAAACAGAGAATAGCGCTAAGGCTGGCTTGGCACTGGTCAGATAATACAGTAAAACCTCGCTTGTACGCGAAACAGACTCAGCTTTCTTTTGATACCAAACATGCCTATATTGGGGGGCGGCTTATATGCCAGTTTTTAGATGTATATCTACAGTACTAAAGTCACCAAAATTAAACCCCCTCTGCGGCTTATATGATTTGTCAAAGTTGGGGTGCGGCTAATACGTGAGTTAGGCTTATATGCGATGTTTTACGGTAGTCATATATAGAATCTGTAAACTGCCATAGATTGCTGTGTGATCACCATGGGTTTGGCATCTGTTCCAATACTCTAATGATTAATCGACCCCCCGCCCTCCCCCTCCATGCCTCCCACCCCTTATACACATTACACGCGACTCCTGTCCCAAGTGGGTGAAATAGATTTATGGATGGACATTGTGTTATATGTTATATCGACCGTAAAGCCTCGCGTATTAGCCGCATCCCGCGTATACCTTCACTTACATTATTGGGAAATACTATAGCAGGGGTCTGAAAACGACTATTAATTTAGTACTGTAGTGTACTTATAAAACGTTTGTATGAGTCGAAACCCTACTTTGGGAGAATGATATAACCCACACTGAGGTTCTGATTGGCTCGCGGGTTAACGGGTTTAACACTAGGTTTTACGGTAGTAGTGGGTGGGTCATCATGAAAATCTATAAAACACTGTACGTTTATGTGTCTGTGCTCTTTTTATTCAGTCTACCCACATATATATATATATATACTCCAACCACTATAAATTCTAGCGTATAAACTGCATCACTAGTAGACTATCACTTTTTGCATCATCAAGTTCAAGTTTCAAGTTTGTAAGGTCTTTATTTTATCTAGGCTCAAGTACAGTCACACAATAACAAATGATCTTCCCTCATCAAGCGCCTAGAGGGGTATTTCATGTAATGCGGTAATAGAATATGACCCCTTCTTCAAATAATCTCATGTATGTATCTTAATTCTAACAAAGTCATCATGTTGAAGTTGAATTTTAATACATAGTAGTTGAATATCGATGTAGAAAAATACAAATTTGGATGCGATACTCTTTGCAAGGAAAGGCACCTCTAATTTCATCCACATTGATCAAATGTTCCTTATTTCTGCTTCTAATTGAGCATTTACAAAAGGCAAAAATCTGAAAGGGGTGGTGGTTTTACGGGATCATGTCACCAAAGACCCTGTATATCACTAGTAGACACTACGTTAGTAATATAGGGTCATTGATATCACCACAAGCAATAGCAAAAAATGACTCTGCTGCGGCTTATACAAGGGTTCAGCTTATATGCGAGAATTTAGGCTACAGCTGAACATATATCAGCAGTAATTCTAAAGGGATATCAGGACGGGCCGCTGGTGTACTTGTGAGTGTGGCATGAAGCGCGGTCAGGCTAAAAAATAAAAAATAAAAGGTGTGTTTCAGGTTACATGGTCTAAAATCTAGGGTAGCTAGGTCGGATTTTGTATTTTTAAGTGAAAGTACCTAGAAATTGACTCCCGCACTTCAATGCCGACTCACTAACGACCGCCTGGACTCGACTCAACTATCAGATCGACCCTTAATAGCCCCAAAATGACCTAAAATATAAATATTTTTTCAAAATTGCATAAAGATTTCTAGGGTCGGCCCTGTTTTGCTAGGCAGGGTCGGGTAAGCTGAAACACACCTTGTTTTTGGCCTCACCGTCTTTCACCTGAGTGTTAGTTGGGACCTGGTTACACACAGGTGTGCTGTCGGCCGGTAGCGGCGACCCGACCTGACCCCCTCCTACATTAGCAGCACACCTGACAACTCCCACGCCACACACAATACACCACTCCACACACTACCGTAAAACCTCGCGTATAAGCCGAACTCACATTATTATAAGGCCTAAAAAAAAAAAGTTGTATCCCGACCAACCCTCCGTTTTTGGGGGCGACCCTAATTTCTTTTGGGACATTTTTCTAATTGTTTGTTATTTTTAGGAAATTTTTGGTGTTTTTACTCCTAAAATTCACCTTTTAAAAGTAAAATTTTTTTAAATTTTAAATCCGACCTACCCACCCTCTTTTTTTTGGGGCCATGTTACCGGAACACAACTTCTTTTTTTTGGCCTAAGCTGCATCTCGATCTTGGGCCGATCCTATAAGCCGCACTGGCGATCAGATTATGGCCCCTTTAGTGCTGTACTTTAGTACCGGTAATAACAACTCGCTTATAAGCCGCATCCTGAATCTTGGCCGCTCCTATAAGCCGCACTGGCTCGCGTACTAGCCACGGCTTATACGAGAGGTTTTACGGTATGTAACGTTTTTGTTACCGTATACACAGCCACAGCAGACCATCATAAATTCTCGCGTGGTGTAGACACCGCTTGTCCCGGAGTCAAGCCGAAAGTAAGGCTTATAGAGTCAGCCAGAGTGTGGGTGAGGCTTTTTTACAAGGGCTAAAAAAAACTTGTGTTCCGGTATCCCGTTTAACCCTACGTTTTGGGTGCAGACCCTACCGGTAATTAATTTCTTTTAAAAAAAGATTTAAGACAATTTTTAAAATGTCAAGTACAATTATTTTTTGTACTCGAAAAATGGTTGGGGGGGGGGGAATCGACCTACAGACTTCTATTCATTTCTGGCCCTTGTTACCGGTACACAACTTTTTTCTAGGCCCAAGGGTCTTTTTCTAATATAGTGCAGGATTAAAGTAGCAATAGATCTGGCCCTTATACAGCTTAGGTCCGGCTTATACGCGGGTTAAGGTTTATATGCGAGAATTTATGGTAGATAGATACACAGCGTCCGGGCTTGGAAAGCAGGGTTCTCAAACTACACAGTACACCGGGCCATGGCCAACATTTTTGTGTCTGAAGAAATTGACATTAACTTACATGTATTTGCTTAACCCTGAGGTGCTGCATAGTTTCTCAAAAGTCATCTTCTCATGTCTTTCCCTGACACTCCCTACTCCATAACTTTTCTTGACCAATGGGAACCCTGCTTACTGTAAAACCTCGCGTATAAGCCGCACCCCGACTTTGGGCTGATCCTATAAGCCGCACCAGCGATCTGGTTATGGTGACTTTAGTACTGTACTATAGGAGCAAAAACTCGCGTATAAGCCGCACCTGGACTCTGTGCCGACCCTGTAAGCCGCACCAGCGATCTGACTCTCGTACTAGCAGTGGTTTCTATGCGAGGTTTTACAGTAAATATATATACACTGTGCTTGTTTGTATTGTTCTCACAGCCAACAGAGGTATAATTAGGGAGTGGTCACTTTTTAACAACAGGGGGGGGGGGGGGGTTGGTGGATTTTCGCGCCAGCGGGTCGAATTTTTTTTGGTCCCCCCCGAGAGGGGTCGACATTTTCCCGTTCCCCCCCTCCCGACAGGTTGAAATTGAGCGCAGCCGACCCATTTGAGCTATAGTACGCGCAGGCTTTTCCACTAAAAAGGGGTGTAATTTTTTTGGTCCCCCCCCTCAAGAGGGGTCCAAATTCTTTTGCCCCCCCCGCTTCAAGGGGTCCAAATTCTTTTGGTCCCCCCCCCAAATCCACAAACCCCCCTCAAGAGGGGTCCAAATTCTTTTGCCCCCCCCCCCCTTCAAGGGGTCCAAATTCTTTTGGCCCCCCCCCCCCAAATCCACAAACCCCCCCTGTTGATAAAAAATGACCACTCCCTTATGTCAGACACGTCCCATAGCATGCACTAAGAGCAGTTATCACCAGTATCAGTGACCACCGACCCTTCCGCACTAGCACACTACTCAGATTTTAATTGCACTTTTTTCCCCATGAGACAGATTCTTTGTTTTTTGTGTGAGTGAGTGTGTAATTAAGTGTCATTGGCTTATTGAGAGGATGACAGGAATGTCACATCAAAGCTGTAGCAGCAGGATCCATGTCAACAAGTCTGGTGCCACCAGACTCTCCCAATATATGCGACTTACCGTAAAACCTCACGTATAAGCCGCGACTAGTATGCAAGTCATATCGGCGGTGTGGCTAATATAGCATCTGCCCAGGGTCAGGGTGCGGTTTATACGCAAGTTTTTGCTACTATGGTACAGTACTAAAAGAATCAGATCTCTGGTGCGGTTTATAGGATCATACGAAAGTCGGGTGCGGCTTAAACAAGAGGTTTTACGGTAACCCTTTAGGTGCAGGAACCAGCACTTTATCGCGACGATACAGTATGCGGCACAATACATGAACGTATCCCAGACGAGTAACTCACCAGACCCAAGCAATGCAGTGCTGCAGAGTTACTCGCCTGTGGTGGTTCAGTGCACCATGATAACAAACTTTGCTTGGGGGGCAAGGGTTAAAACCACCAGCCACATATTTAACATTCATGATCTCCAGTATACATTGATTTATTATAAAAGCAATGCCAGGAATGACAACACAAATTGGGAATGCCAACTGCTTTACTGGTGGTATTGTATACAGTGGGTAGGGGCACTGTATTTGAAAAAGTAGGGGACCTATTTTAGATTCAGAAACTGCGGTGGTATTCTTGCATTTTAAAACTAACCACAATAAAAATCCACAAATGGGGAGTGACAAATCCATGATTTATACAGCGTCCTTGTGATCTACAGATACGGTACTCTATAAATAGCCTGGGAGCAGTGTTATGATAAATGGTCCAATAATATCAACATTGCCCCCTGGTGAGTTTATCCGAGTCAGACTGGGATGTCTGAGATGTCGTTTAGCATACATTACCCACCAGACTCCTCCTGTGGGTGAGAGCCGCCTCTAGTGCTGTATCCTCCTGCCACCTGCCGCCCCTCCCACCCCGGGTACACGGGGACACTGGAGGACGGGGTGGGTGGCTCTACCCCTCCTCCTCCTGCTGCCTGCTGTATCAGCTGTAGGCTTACATCCCCCTGTACAGCAGCCTAGGCGGCTAGTACTGTGGTGGTAGTAGTGGTGGGTAACAGTAACACGGTATCCTCCCTGCAGCAGGAAGCCGGCCCGCGGCGTTCACAGCGCGTTCCACCAGCGTCCACACACTACTACCGACATGACCTACTTACACCGCCACGCCACCTGGCGTGCTGCCAGACAACTACTACCCCCCCCCCCCCCCCAGCTGACAGGGAGGTGGGCCCGGTCTCCGCACTCTGTATGGCAAACTGACACCATCCATTTTCAGGCCATTAAAAATAACCCCCTTTTCCACAAAGTCTGATTGTCAAAAATACACCATCTTTTTTAGGAAATGTGCAGATTTAAAAGCAGCTCTTTTTCTACAAAAATGCGAACATATATCATAGTCTTCCTCTTATTAGACTTATATTGGAAGTGGCAGATATGTACTTCATATTGATGCATCATTTTATTACTACCGGTAGTATGTCCTCGCCTCAATAGCTGATATGCAAAAATAAATGTAGCTGCCAATCTGGGACCTCTGAATAAAATGTAAACTGAGGCTGAAAATGACCCTATTTTTTTTTTTAAAGAAGTTGTAATGGAAAAAAGACCCCTTAAAGTACTACGTTAGTATTTCTAAATTCCACTGACATGCAAAGTTAGGGAAAATATCCATTTTCTTCATATTTTTTGAATGTTGATAGTGTCCGTTTCCACATAGAAGTGCAGGGACCGGGGAGGTAGAACAGACTGGAGGCCCATATCGTGGTGGGGGTGGGTGTAAAGAATACTACATGGGTACAATCAATACCTGGTCCTACCACAGCCTGTCACTACGTGTACTTATAACATATTTACAGGCTTCAACTGGTAACCCTTTAAACCCACACCCCCTCTATAGCTCAGAGGCCCAGAGTCCTCGCTTAGATCCGAGTGTTACTGGAGGGGCAGCAAGCGTTTCGCCTTTAAATGCCATATAGTACTGCATTCAAGCATCATGCCGACCCTACGGGGTTGATACTCTCCCGAAAGTTCGGCATAATGCGTCAATGATCATGCCGACAAAGGGCACATTAAAACATAATGCAGCCCCAGCGAATAACTCACGGGGGCTGCATTGGTGCACACCGTACAGTCGCGCTAAATCGCCGGTTTCGAAAGAGTGCCGGGGGTACAGGGGCCTCGAAATGTTCCTTAAGCACTAAAATAGGATCTTAAATAAGCGCCTGTCTTGGAGATAAAAGCCCCTCCAAATTAAAGAGCGTTCCGGCGCTAACTCGCGACGGGACGGTAATGACGACAAATGTCACTTTTTTTCGCAATAAGCCGTCCTTAGAGGGTTAAGGAGGTCAAGCCCTGTCTTCCACCATATATTCTCCCTTAACCACCACATCTTCCTATACCCTACCCCACCGACGTCCAGCCTACAGACCACACCCCTCCCTGGGGCCTTTATCCAGTCTCCTGTGAGAACACTCATGGTAAGACAGCCCAGACAACGGTCTCATCATGAAAGGACCGTCCCACTGCCACTCCCCATCTACCTGTCCCTGCCAATATAAGGTACCGTAAAACCTCGCGTATAAGCCCCGGCTAGTACGCGAATCAGACTCAGCTTTCTTTTGATACCAAACATGCCTATATAGGGTGCGGCTTATATGAGAGTTTTTATAAGTATACTACAGTACCAAATTAACAATTCTCAGATGGCCTCTGCGGCTTATAGGATCGCATCAAACTCGGGGTGCGGCTTATACGCGAGTTAGGCTTATACGCGAGTTAGGCTTATACGCGAGGTTTTACGGTACTGCAAAACCTCACGTATAAGTCTAACTCGTGTATGAGCTACACCTAGACATAAGCCGGTCATCCATTGCCACGAATTTGCTGCGAATTACTGATGTGCGAGTACATACAGAGAGAACGTTCTATCAGTGGATCTCCTGTTGCGACTGCCTGTGACAAAGTCCTCATGAGGGACGAGCGACGTGTGACTTAAACTCGCAGAAATTTAAAAGTTTCGAGTGGATTCGTAAGCCTCTCTCACACGAGTACATTCGCAACAAAGTCCCGGCAGTGGATCAGCGCCTTTTCGGCCAATCCTATAAGCCGCACCAGGGGCCTGATTATGACGAATTAGACTTGTTCTCGCGCGCAACATGACAGGCTAAACGTGTCTCCCGGCGGCGTGGGGGTAATCTATCTCCATCAGGGATTATTAAAGTGCCACGGTATCTGAAACTGGATTAATTACTTCATGAAACATCAGTGATTCTCCTGGAGTAAGTATTTTCCATCTAGACAACACAGCCCTTGGATTATTGCTGAAACAAATGGAGGATCGTCCCATCACAAGAAGCGTCATGGCCGCCATCGGCCCCATCGAAGACATCAGTCAATCCCTTCAAACCACTTCCTCCCCTCCACGTGAGGATAAATTAGACAGACTAATCCAAGATATGGCACTGGTTAGGGTAGACCTTGCTGCGCTGTCTACTCTTGCTGGCACCATGAAAGAGATTCAGGAATCTCTAAAAGACACAGTCACAACTCTAGGCCTACTCCAAGGTCGAGTCACACAAGTCGAAAAAGTGGTGGCTGACACTGAGTCCCGAGTGACCACAACTGACAACAACTTGACCATCGTCCAGGGTCAGGTTATTACGCTTGAAACTGAGCTCAAATCCCAGAAAACTACAATCCAGGGCTTAGAAGAATCAGCCCAGAGTCAGAATATAGACCTTGAGGTCTTACTTAGTGATGAAGCCACAAGAGATGCTAAACTTGCCGACATGCAAGGTGAGCTCGTCATTCTCCGTCGAGTCTTGAGACAGCTGACGGATCACCAAACTGACATGGAAGAACAAGTCGAAAAAGACATAGAAGCGAGGGTAAATGAAAGGATTGACAGGGAGTTTCGCAAGAATAACATAGTCATAGATAATATTGAGGAATTTCAGAACCAGAACCTAAAAAAAGGGGTGGTTGACATGCTGAACGAGATGAACATCAGGATCACCTCAGCGGACGTTGACAGCGCCCACCGAGTAGGCCGTCAAGGTAAAGGCTGTAGGCCTGTGGTTGTCAAGTTCAGTAAACAAGGCATCAGGGATAGAGTAATGGAAAATCGGGGAATGCTAAAGAAAAAGGGGTCTGACTACAGCTCTCTGTGGATTAACCCTGACTACACAGAAGAACTCAAAGAGCACCAACTACTTCTAAGAGGGGTGGCAGACAATGCCAAGGACCTGGGAGCGAAGGTCACCATTGCAGGCGAGGCCATCATCATCAATGACGTGAAATACGCCAAAGGGAAACTTCACAAACTCCCCGAAGAATTCTCAGTCCATAACTCATTTACCAGAACTGTACCCCAGGGAGTGGCATTTATGGGACGACACTCTGTGCTTTCAAATTGGCACCCGAGCCAATTTGTGGACGAGTCTGGTTCACATTGGGATTCGGTAGAACAATATTATATGCACAAAAAGGCTATGTACCATGCACAGAAAGATCTAGCTGCCATGATTAAAAGTGAACAAAACCCCCGTGAAGTCAAGAAATTGGGCGACTCCTTCCCACAAAGCAGGGATTGGGTACGCCGTGAAAGTCTCCCCACATTAAAACATGGAATGCGCCTGAAGTTTTCTCAAAATCAAGATGAGCGCCAGGTGCTAATCTCTTCTGGCAATGCCAAACTCTTAGAATGCACTCGATGCCTCCGGTTCGCTATAGGTCATACCATCTTTTCACATGATTTAAGGCAGGGAAAGGCACGCATACTGGGCAGGAACGAGGCAGGCAAGCTACTGGAGGAAATTAGACAAGAGATGGTTCTCCTTGAGATGAAGCAGGCGGAGAAAGAAGCAGTGGCCCGACAGCCCGCCCCCTCTCTCATCGAAGAGCCTCTCCCCGCGGAACAACTACAGCCTGCTGTCAACAAAGGACCAGACGCGCCCGCCCCCGCCGCACCAGTCGAGCCTACGCCTCAGGCCTAGGCCTACGCGCCCGGTTTGAGACTTCATGGCGCCACGGACCACGCGCCGGCCGGCACGTGGCTGGCGCGTGGCCTACATCAGCGTCTTTCCCCGCCCACTGGACTGTCTCCTCCAATCAGCGCCCTCCATTTGGGAGACGCCCCGATTCCTGTCACTCAACAACGAGGCACGCAACTTAAGCAAGCACCGCACGCTCACTTGGATTAACCCTCTCCGCCGAGCAACACGTGTCCTCACCTTCGCAAGACTTCCCCCAACATGAATTCTAATATGAACACCATTCATATATACGCAGATAGACGTGGTAGGGGACTGGACCTCGCCCTGCTCCATTCCTTTGAACCTACGCACAAGTTTGTAGTTCATGTTAATGATACCGCCACCCTAGAAGAACTGACTAAAGAGGCCATTGACAACAGGAGGATCCGGCCCGCTCAAGCCGTCATGATCCTGGGCGGACTCAACAACCTGGTGAATTGGGTGGAGATAAACCCCCACTTCCCCCCATCGGACATAGCTCCTAAAAGCTGCAAAGTAGATACCCTTGTCAGGCTCGGTTCCCAGGCGCTACTGAAAAGCAGCAACTACGCGGCCTGTGAGGCACCCCATGTGAAGATCATCTTCTGCCCCATGGTGGGAGTTCAGCTTCTCCGTCCCCTCCCCCCGGGCAACCCATGCGGCATTAATTACCAGACAGCCCTGGAGGAGGGCGTGGTCGTCTTCAATGAAAGGGTCAGGATGTCCAACAACATGAGAGGCCTCCCCACCCCACCACTTGACCATATGGTTCATAACCTGGTCAATGGCAAATGGGATCATATGTATAATCACCTGAATTACAACATTGATCCCACCCCGGCCTGCCTCATAATCTGGGCTGAGTATCTGATGGGCGCTGCAGGGGAGTTATCTGGTCTCTAGACCCTCCCTTTGTGTTGACCACGGACAAGGTCTAGCACACTAAACTACAGTGCTTCTAAGTAGGCTATATTAGATTCCAGTGTTGATATATAAATAGATAAATAGTTAAATAAACATATATTGGACAATAGTATAGACCATGGACAAGGTCTATCTCTGTTCTTATGCTTAGGCTACCTGGTAGGCCTAATATTAAGCTCATGTTGTAGTATTTTCATGAAAATGCATTCAATACGAAGTGCACCATTTCTTATGTAGTTATTAGACTGTAATAATTAAGGACTCCCTGAACACTAGGACCGCCAGGATTCCCCGGCTACATTAGCCTCTTTGCATGAACTATGGACCCCCCCCCCCCCTGTTACCAGGGTCAACTGGACCGGAGATTAACTCCTTGGACAAAGTTGCAGCCTATCACTTGGACACCAGGTTACCGGTAGTTAATACAAGGTTCCCTCTTCCGAACCTTCATAGACTCGTCAGGCTAAGTCACTGTGCCCTATAGGAACGGACTTAGGCTCCCATTATAAGAGACTACAACTACACCTATACCTCTCTCCTCGGACTTGTTTAAACAAAACGCTGATGTCACTGTTTACTATCCATTGATTTGATTTCCTGTGAAAAGTATTAAAATATTTTAAATACAGCACTACCTCCTATAATGTATCACCGTAAGACTGTATGGTATTATTCTTAACTCCACTCCGGTACATTGTATAGTTAAATTGTAAAACCAAATTAATGTACCGACTCATCACTTATCATATAGGGTCTTATACAATACTATATAGCTTGGAGGACGCCTCCCACTTTAAGATGGATCAGTTTTGATCAATTAGATTAACTAATTTGACTAACTAATTCTAGCATACGCTATGGAGGTCCCCTGCCTCCCCCCCCCCCCACGCCACCCGCCCCCCCCTTGTCAACATTCAAACCGTCCATAATGCGCTGTTGATAGCCCCTAGTTTTGGGCTAATTTCATATATTGATTCATCTCAGGTTGTTTTATTTTACATCTGTCCAATGTGGTGGTTAGTGGTTGAAAGGAGTCTTGTGACGGAGTTTGGGACGTTTTATGTCGATGTCAGTGTTAGGCCCCAATCCAAAGTAAACAGTCCCCGCCGGTCATAGTAAAAGGGAGAAGGGCATGTTATTAGTCTACTGGAACATGAGGAGCCTTTCAGGCAAAATTGACCACGCCAGGACATTCTGTTCAGGAAAAATCCCAGAGGTACTCTGTTTCTCAGAATCATGGTTTAAGGACCGCCACAAAGACATTGACTTCGACATAGATGGTTACACACTCCATAGATTAGATAGGACCCACAAGGAATGTGGTGGTATTGCCATGTACATACAAGATAAAATTGCTCACGTTCGCCTTAAAGAACCGGTATTTAATATTATGAATGATGACTGTGAGCTCATGGGTATAAAACTTATAAGAAAAGGTTGTATACCAGAGTTTGTGTTTAACATTTACAGACCCCCTGGTGTCAATGAAGCTCGATTTGTTGAATATTTAACGAACGCTATTGCTGATGCTAAACGAATGTACAGAAATTGTTCCATAACCATTGGCGGAGACTTCAATATTCACCTGTCTAAAGCAAATATAAATAATACTGTTCTGGAGCGGGTGTGCAGGACTCATATGTTAACCCCATTTATAGACGAGCCCACTCGCCCCTTTTACCACCCAACCCATGTGTTGGACCAGATATTCTGTGATAGCAACATTGTAGCAGGTTCTGGTACTTATAATGTAAATATATCAGATCATATCCCTACTTTCATATTAATTAAAAAACCAAGAAATCCTACTGAGAAAGAATTGTTCACCGGTAGATCATATACTAATTGGGACACTGATAAGATACATGAAGAATTACAGAAAGGGAATTGGGGAGAGTTTGTTAAGATACAAGACGTAAATGTTGCCTGGGAATATATGGAAAAAGTAATTCAAGACATGGTGGATAGGCTTCACCCTGAAAAAACTTTTAAGGTCAGGAAAAATAGGCCCCTATGGCTTACTCCTGAATTGTTGACTCTATACAGAGACCGTGATAAGATGTTTAAAATTGCTAATAGAACTAAGCTTGATATAGACAGAAATAGAGCGAAGGCCTACAGAAACTTGGCCAATGGGGCAACCCGTAGGGCCAAGGGTCAATATGTCAGGGCTCAGCTCCTAAAATACCGCAACGACCCAAGAAAATTTTGGGAGCAGGTTTCCCAGGTTCTTCCTAAGAAAAAAGCACGGAGATGGCTTTCTATGTTGGATCTAGATGGTACCCCTCTCTCCCCTGAGGAGTCCGCGGGCTTAATTAACAAATTCTTCTCTGAAATTGGCGAAAAGCTGGCCTCTAAACTACCTAACGTCCCCTTCCTAGACGAGCCAATTCCTCCTATGATTCAGGATAAATTCTCCTTCCACATTGTCTCCCCTCAGGAGGTTGCGGAAGAAATAAAAAGAATTGATATTTATAAATCATCTGGCATTCCAACCATCCCGGCTAAGTTACTTAAGGAATCCCTGGGCTATCTACAGGTTCAGTTCACCCATCTTGTGAATTTGTCTATTGTTAAGAATGTATTTCCTGAAAACTGGAAACGGGCTACTGTAATCCCCCTACCAAAAGTTCCTAATCCAACTACCCCTTCAGAATTAAGACCCATATCCCTTCTTCCAATCCCCGGTAAAATGATGGAGAGATTTATTCACTCCCAACTATACCCTTATTTAGAAATTAATAACCTCCTCACTTCTAGTCAAAACGGGTTCAGGAAGGAACATTCTACCCAGGATACAGTTTTCCAGGTTCTTAACTCTGTACATGTAGCGCAGACATTGCACAAACATACCGGTATCATCTATCTCGACTTCACAAAGGCGTTCGATTCCTTAGACCATTCAATTCTTCTTAGGAAGCTTCCTCCATTAGGTTTGTGTGAGGATACTATAGCGTGGTTCTCCAGTTACCTGGGTGGCCGAAAACAGCGTTCGAGATGTAATTCTGCTGTATCTGGTTATAATAATGTCCCCTATGGCATAGCCCAGGGTTCAATCCTGGGTCCATTAATGTTTATTATCTATGTAAATTCCATGTCAAATCTTAACACTACATCTGCCATCAAATTATACGCAGATGACACCTTGCTCGTTCACACTGCTTCTACCATGGTCGAATTAAATCGTGTAATGCAGGATGATTTAGACATCGTCTCTGATTGGTGCAACAGAAATTCCCTTACTATTAATAGTAACAAGTCTAGCCAAATGTTAATTTCTGAAGACCCCACAGCGAGTCTTCACCTTCATGTAGGTCGAGTCGACCTTAAGTCCACCCCAACCTACAAGTATTTGGGAATTACACTGGATGATAAAGTTAATTTCATCCCTCATGGTAATGCTATGTTGCAATCAATCAGACACAAGTTATGGATAGTCCTACAAATCAGGAAATTCATAGACACAGTTACTTGTATTAGAATAATGAAAACCATGATCATGCCTTATTTTGATTATGGTCTCGTCTTTACTACCGGATTGTCACCTGCTTTAATAAATAAATTACATGTATATTATAATACCGGTATTCGTATCTGCATGAATGTAAGAGACCCTAGGGACATACCGGTTAAAACTCTCTATACTACGGTTAAAATGTTACCTATTGATCTCAGACGTATTTACTTGCAATTAACAATGTGTCACCGACTTGTATATAACGGTAAACTTCAAATACGACCCTATTCTGGCACTCGTACCACCGAAGCCCCTTGTATATATAGAACAAACCCTAAGTCCTCCACCCTTCTCAAGAACCCGGTGTATCAGGCCCAATCCCAATGGAATGACCTGGACCCGGCTCTTAGATGGGTAGTTAATAAGCCTGCTTTTAAGGCACAAGTTAAGCATAGATTAGTGACATATTTCCACCGTACCTGGAGGTCTGATCAACTACAGTTAATTCACACTAATAAATGTATTATAGCTGATCCTGTCAAGCCTCTTACAGGCGCTACACTGTAAAAATCTAAACTGTCATAATTAACCAAAATGGTATAGTCATTGTCAGAAAACTGGGACTTATCTCCCCCGTTATGTAAAGAAGCCTCACCTGCTCGATGTAATCCCCCCCTTCTCCTACCATGTCTCTTAGTAAGCTTACCTGCCAATTGGACACTGTATTATTAGCTTATTGTTAATCTTGAACATTAGGGGCGTACAAGGTGTTATTATTCACATTATTGTATAAGAGAGCAGCCAAGGCTTGTAAAGATGAGGTCATAACTTTGTACGCCATAGCTCACCTCCCGAGACCGATTATGAAGGGAGAACATTGGATTGTGATTGTACTTTTGTCTCGGTAATCAATAAACGAATTTGAAACTTGAAACTTGAAACTTGTACTGCAGCCTACATCTAAAAACCCGTGTACAAGCCGCACCCCTACTGTGTGACGATCCTTTAAACCTCACTAGCCGCAGCTTCTACGCAAGGTTTTACAGCATGCTTAATACGCCAGTATAACCTGTATCTCGCGTATAACCCAGACTTTGAGGAAATCTGATAACCTACGCACCCGGGCAATGGTTCTCACATAAACCATGCCGTGCATTGATCCAGGGCACGCAAAAGCTGCCGCAAATCGCAAGCACATACATACAGGATATGCCTATGGGCTGCGAGCAGGGCTATATTTCATTTTGCACCACATTGATGACGCAAATCAGATCTACTGTAGTACTGTTAAACCTGGCGTATAAGCCGCAGCTAATACGCGAGTCAGATCAGCAGTGTAGCTTATAGGGGTCAGGCTTGACGTCCTGTGGGCGGCTCCACTACTTAGCCTTAGGCTTGTACCGGCGAGACAAGCACTGATACAACAATCACAATGGGTACAAGCTGTTACATAATGCCCCCTAAGAATTCTGCAGTAAATGCAGGGTGTTGTCTGATTGGTTGATAATGCAACCAGCTACACTCCTATGGGCGTGTAGCCGGTTGAATTATCAACCAATGAGATAACTCCCTGCCCTTCACTGCAGCATTCTTAGGGGGCATTATGTAACAGCTTGTACCCATTGTGATTGCTGTACAGTGCTTATCTCGCCAGTTACCAGATCAAGCAATGGTGCCCCCTACTAAGGAACCTGCAACCTCGGTATAGGATCGGCAGTGGGGGTGCGGCTTATATGAGAGCTATTATATGTATACCACAGTACGAAAGTCACCATAATCAAACCCCTGGTGTGGCTTATATAATCTGCATGTAGGCCTACAATCTGCACTCTTTGAAGCATAGTAACATCGTCATGCAGGCTTTTTGCCTTTCCCCCCCCCCCCTCCCTCAAGAGGGGTCGAAATCTTTTAGTACCCCCTCAGTCTAGGAGGAGTCGAAAATTCTTTTACCACCCTGCTCTCCTGTTGTTAAAAATTGTTATTTTGTTTAATTATATATAAAGGGACATACCACTGGGAGTCCGATACTGCACTCTGTACCCCACCTTCCCCAGGGGCCAACTACCGGGTACTCTTAATCTTATCTACTAATCTAGATCAAAGCCACAACGGGGTAATTAGATTAGGCACCCTGGGCTTGGCCTGGGCTGTGGGCTACTGTGAGTGTGACTGTATCTAGTCATTGTCGTGACCCTCTGCAGCTGATTGGCCTACAGTCTACGTTAGTATTTGGGGGCTGCCTAGATAGAGGTATCCAACCCCTAGCCTAGGCTACTAGGCCTAGGGCCAGGTCTAGTTTACTTACCGGTAATATCATAAATATGTGTACTCTAACTCTAAGGCTTAGACTAAGGCTTTAATAGTCCTACCGCCTTAAATACTACTAACTAGACTAGTCTAGGCCTAAGCCTAGGTTGGATACCCGGTAAAACTACAGCTTGCTCCCAGGCTATCGACATGATAGGGGATAAGCACTGGCCGCGGGTGAGGCTCTGCAAGTGGCACTCGGTCTGTCTTGTCTGTCACTCTGTGTCAGTGGCACCCACTGGCAGTCACAACAGTGACGACTGACACTGACTGACAGGGGCCCAGGGCAGGGCACTGGCACTGCAGTGGCAGTGTCGACTTTTGTCACCCACAACAAATCTCAGCTAGAAATTGCAAAGGAAGGTGCAAATACTGTATCCACATACCTCTAGGTTTCTCCACGAGCACACACAAATCTCCTTTAGCTTCCAGAGAGAATCCTATCGTGGTTCATGAAGGCCATGGTGTTTGCGTTCAGATGTCAGGAATAAAAATGGCTGCTGATTTACCACAATACCTACTGACAGTTCCCTGGTGGCCACAGACGTAAACACACCCCATAGGGTTATCATTTCGCCGGTCCTGTCCGCCCGGCGGCGCCACGTGCCGGTCTGGCCGCAGGGAGCGTGGTAAGCATCCGGGCACCTGCTGCTGACCTAGATATGCAGTTGATGAATTTCCGTTGGACGCAGACAAGCACAGATCAGCTGTTTTCAGCAGCTAGGGCCTACACTATCACCAGGGCGAAATGAAGCTCTCTGCTATTGTATCCAGATATTACTTTGGCTATTCCAAGGGGCCTATGATACCTACTAGATCTATCTCTAGAGGAATGACCCATTTAATAATTGGTGACCTACATAGATAGTAGGCCTATGGTGGCCCAGGAGGACCACAACTTTTTTTTCAAGTTTTTTTTTGATACAATTTTTTCCCAAAAAAATAATTTTTAGGGAGTGATTTTTGGCAAAAAAAAAATCGACCCCTGGCCTGACGGGGGGGGGGGGAATGATTTCGAGGGGGGCAGTATCTAAAATTTAACCTGTTTTGAACCAAAACGCCTGCACATTACTATGCTTCAAAGGGCCCGCGCACACACCGATTTTAAAGCCAAAGGGGGTGCAAACATGTTTGACCCCTTGAACGTTTACAAAATTGCGCACGCTCCACGCGAAAACCCACCACCCCCCCCCCCCCCCCCGGTTGTTAACAAATTATTAGTCCCTTTATAATAGGGCCTGCTTTCAGTGTATTTGAGTATTCTTTGGTATGGTGAAAAGGCCAACTGGGGCCTACTGTCACTCCCCCAAGTTATTATCACACCACAATTTATGTCTCATAAGATGATTCCTAGTTTGTCGCCTCTTGTTCCCCTTGGGGACCTTCATGTCAAAGACAGTGCAAAAGGCATAGAAAAACTTCCTCAGCAGTCTTTTCTGAGTGGGCTTGTAATTGGCTGCAAGTGTGCTAGATCTAGCAGCAGATGCCCATAACCACAGGCCCGGACCCTCAAACAAGTTGCGTAGGCACCCAATGACCCATGGAATTGCATACTAGGCACCAGTGGTATTGCTTGGGCACCTATAAAGTTAATTGCATAGGCACCAGTGGAATTACATAGGAAATAATGGAATTGCATAGGCACCCATCGAATTGCATAGGCACTCATTGAATTGCATAGGCACCCATTGAATTGAATAGGCACCCATCGAATTGCATAGGCACCCATTGAATTGCATAGGCACCCATTGAATTGCATAGGCACCCATGGTTTCATTCTTCAACATTGAGTATCCAGAGACTTGGGATTTTAGGGAATATTTTCTTTTTTTTAGAGTTTTAATTATTGACTCAGGGATCCCCGATCCCTAGAGTCTTGTACGGCGCCTTTGTAAGACGTTTTTCCCGGGGGGGACACTCAATTTTATATTGACACGGGTGTGCGGCTGGACCTCTGACAACCCTTACCCTTGGTGAGAGGGATTTTTGTGAAAAGTGCCTAGGTTTTTGTTTTTTAGAGCGGCAAAATTACCCTTGGTTAGAGGGATTTTTATGAAAAGTGCCTAGGTTGATGTTTTTTAAAGCGGATAAATTACCCTTGGTTAGAGGAATTTTAGTCAAAAGTGACTTTGTTTTAAAGAATTTTGGCAGAAAGTCTGATAGATGACCTTTGTTTAGAGGGGTTTTGTTGAATTCACAGAAAAGTGACCCTTGGTGAGAGGGATTTTCTCAGAAACAGATCCTTGGTGAGAGGGATTTTGTGGACAATGTGACCCTTGGTGAGAGGGATTTTCCTCAAAAACTACCCTTGCCAGCCGCACACCCGTGTATACAATATATAGTAAGTGTCCCCCCCGGGCGTTTTTCCCCCAAAAAATATAAAATTTATTTTCCAATTTTAGTGTAGAAAACTGGGATCTACTTTACAGGTGACTGTTTTACCTCTCACAGGTTGGCAGCCCTGGGGATCTTCCGAAGTGGCGTTGGGGAAGTGATGCTGTTGATTCAAAATGTAACATGTAGGGGTAGGGGTAGAGGTACCGAATGTTCCAAATGTTCACATAGGTTTATATACGGTTTGTCCAATGGAATAACAAATCCCTGAGTTTCTTGTGATTATGATCACACGTGAGATTTTTAGGATCAGAGGACTCCCAGTAGAACAGCTATTAAAGACCTTGGTATGGATTGGAGATGGTGGTGCCACCTGGCAGGTTGAGCTGAACTAAATCTGGTGGCTGGAGTGCACTGTATGGTGCTACCACTTTCAGATGTAAAACAGTCTGGGCATGAACCCTGCACTGGTGTTTAAAATGAATTACTAGTTCCTACACAGAAGCCACCTGGTGGCAAAAATCGAAGCTCATGAAAAGTATTCTTTAAGTTGTATTCATATTCCTACATAGACCACTTTTCCTAAATCAACTATTTGTATTTGCTATTTGGACAGTATAACTCCATTGTTCACAAATATTCACTGCTAGGACACCCATAGGATCTTATAGTTAAGGCAAAAGAAATCTTTTTCCAAAATTCCTGCCTTTCTCATTTCAACCGTGACCCCCTGTTTTATTGGTCCTAAAATGTTTGTATAGATGTCCATTATACATTCCCAAAGTTTGACTGCAATATCAATAGAAGAAGGGGATTATCCATGACAGACAATGTGAAAATGCTGTTTTCCTATTCATTTCTATAGTTAAGGTACCCCTTTGCTCAAATGGCCGTCCCGGATGGCCGTACCATGAAAGTTAGTACCCTGACATGGCAATTTCTTTTGATTTTCTATTAGATAGTACATCAAACTAACATAATCCTGAGTTTATGCAAAAGTCAATAGAATATTAGTAATCCTGCGACAAGTAGAAAGTCTCTTTAAAGGATTCTTCTTTTCCAAACTTGATGGATCATAATATAACATTTTCTTGTACTACTATGGACAGAGGGCGGTGTTAGTAAAATGTTTTGTTAAAAAAGGTAACTCAATAAAAATGTGGCTCTGTTGGGACTGGAACCTGCGATGTTCAGACTACAAGTTAGCGGTGTTACCAACTGAGCTAGCCAGCCAGTCAGTTATCTGTATTTTGTATTAAGCCTATGAATGAGATCAGTGTTGAATGTGGACCAATGTGAGGTCAAACCCCACATGATCTCATTTCGAAAATCATGTAAATCTATCTTTTAAACATGGATATATAATATTTTCTTGCTCTGCTATGGATGGAGGGCAGAGTATAAGTGAAAAAACCTCCTTGGACCTGTAGAATATGGTACATAACCTCCGAGGCTGTGCCTCAGAGGTTTCTCAGAGGTTATGTACCATATTCTAGAGGTCCAAGGAGGTTTTCAATCACATATCCATTAACAAAAAAGAATCTTTAAGAAAAAAATAATTTTGCTCACTCGCGTCATTTTTTCAAAAGTCCCTTGACCAACTTTTTAAAGGGTGTGGCCTAACTTATCCAGTGGACGCTTATGGTGATGTTGACTGACGTGCACCTAATCATGCAATAAGTTGTAAGAAAATTAATTGTCCATCACTCAAGTGTCTC
Source organism: Harmothoe impar (assembly GCA_947462335.1). NCBI lineage: Eukaryota > Metazoa > Annelida > Polychaeta > Phyllodocida > Polynoidae > Harmothoe > Harmothoe impar. Next base: position 71,275,460 of record OX381706.1, read on the forward strand.
CTATTTTCCTTTGTATATCATATCAACATGCAATCCAATAATGAGTAGTCAATATCATATATTAACAACCGTAATACTAATAGGGGCCCATTCTTAGAAAACACGAATGGATCCATGATATGGATCACCAATTCAGTTTGGGTTGCATGTTGAAGTCTTTATACTAATGGGGATGCATACATAATCAACATGTTTTACCGAATGTTTAACCCTCTAAGGGTCACATAGAGCTTTAATGCATCATGTCCTTTGGTCACACCATGTATGAATGCAGCCATGGCAAGAGACTTGCCAAGGCTGCATTCAGGCCAACCAATGTGGTTGATGCACTATCAAAGGGTCAACATGATGCATGCATGCAGCTATAGGGAGTAGCCTTGCACAAGGAACATGAAGGCATCATGGTGACAAAGGGCATAGCACATATATATGTGGGCCTTACAGGGTTAACACACCGTGGATGCTTCATGACGACAAATGTAGCCTTTCAATGTATTGACATGACATTCATAAAGGGATTCTCTGCAACCTCTAGCTGACGCACATTGCACAAATACAGGTGTATCCACGTGGCATGTCTTTACCTATAATGTGGTCTCATTGCTTGACAATGGCTGTGTTCCCCACCCTCCTGCTGCTGCTGCTACTACAAGGAACCTTGGGTTGTCCACCTCCAAACTCCAAACAACCTAACATCATCTACTTGCTGCTTGATGACCTTGGCTACAATGATATTGGGTATCATGACCCTACCATCGAGACTCCGGTGCTGACACAGCTGGCGTCGGAGGGTATCATTCTAGAGAACCACTACGTGGCCCCCATATGTGGGCCATCTCGTGCAGCCCTGCTAACTGGAAGGTACAACTTCCACCTGGGACTGCAGCAGTGGAATATTCAAAGTAAAACACCAAAGTGCCTTCCCAAGGACAACCCCCTCCTCCCAGAGGCACTGAAGCTGCTTGGTTACAACACCTACATGCTGGGGAAATGGGGAGTGGGCTTCTGTAATGTGGACTGTACCCCAACATATCGTGGCTTTGACAAGTTTTATGGATATTACAACGCTGGTATTGGACATTTCACCCATGAATCTGGAGGCTTCTCTGACTTCCATGATGACTTGGATGCTGAAACATGTTCCTATGGGAAATATGACACTGAAATATTCAGTGCTCGGGCTGAGGAATATATCGATAATCATGTGCAGAATTTAACAACAAGGGATAACCCCCTCTTCATGTACTTTGCCTTTCCCACTGTCCATAATCCATTAGAAGCTCCGTTGGAGTACTTAGAGAGACATAATGATGAACCTGACCCAACACGTAGAATTATCAAGGCGATGATTAGCCTGACAGATGAGGTCATAGGGAGCTTGGTGCAGAAGCTGAAAGACACTGGTCTGTATGATAACAGTGTCATCATCTTCACATCTGACAACGGGGGCAACCCTCACGCCTCTTGTAACTACCCTCTGCGGGGCGCTAAATTCTCAGTGTGGGAGGGAGGTGTGCGCGTTCCTACATTTGTCCACAGCCCACTCATGAGGGGATCTGCGGAAACAGTGTCCTATGGACTGGTGCATCAGACTGACTGGTTCCCAACCATCGTATCTATGGCTGGGGGAACTGTTCCTGGGTTTGTGGACGGCTATGACCAGACTAACCTAGTCCTGAATGGTGGCGTATCTGGAAGATCTGTGGTCCCGATTCATTACGATCGGACTGAACCTTCCGTTATAGGTCATGCTGCCATCCGCTCTGGGAACTGGAAGATGATAAAAGGTTTTCCAGGAATATGGGACGGCTATGATACATGTTCCTCTGAACAGCCAGGACTTCATGCCCTATATCAGCGGGCTGGAGGTTTAGCATTTAATGAAGCTGCTGCAGCGCTACCCTCAGCCCCGTATGAGAATAGCACCCTGCTGTTTGATCTGGCGGCTGACCCGAGTGAGACGACTGACCGGGCGGCTGACTACCCACAGGTGGTTCAGCAGCTGGAGACCCTCCTGCAGGGATTTGCTGACTCAGCGTTAATCACTGACCCTGCCATGTACAAGGAAGACCCGCTGTCTGACCCCCAGCTGTATGGGTACAGCTGGAGCCATGGCTGGTGCTGAGACCTGGAGGCTTATGCTGATATTCACAAATCAGCGCAGAACGCCAATCCGCCATGCATTGTTTCACAAATATCTGCGAATTTCTTAAGTTATTCAACCTAGATTAAAAGTACAATGGCTATTCCTTTTTTGATAGATGGATGAATTTGATCCACCATTTTTCATGGGGTGGGTTTATATCTAAATTTGGGTTGAAATGAAACAAGTGCCAACAGCTCCACTCATATTTGTATTCCGTGCTGATCGGCATTCTTCACAGCTTGGATCTTGCACCATTAACAAATTGTGCAGTGCAGCCGATTGGCGAATAGTGGCCAACAATAACACCTGGAGTGCTGACGTAAACATTGCATTTTTAAAGATGTTGAATTTATCTTAATTTTTTTCCCCTACACTATTGCTTTAGGCCAAATAAAGATGTAAAACAGACCCTAGTACTTTTCTATTTTTAGAATTTAGAGTCTCATGAAACATGGCTATGATGTCCATACTTCCCAGCCAGCACCTTATGTAAAAAGTATGTCTTTTACTGGTCATATTCACGTTGATACGTAAAAATGACCCCATAATGACATCTTGAGGGAGTAAATCATTTTACATGGTGGTTTGACAAGAAACTTATGTATTATTTACATCTAAATGGCCATGTGAGAGAGACATTAGTCATTTGATATCATCCATACGTTTGAATGTGGTCACTATTTAGCATAACAAGTGGTGAAATCTTGATCAGAATATTACATCTTTTTTTGGAGAAATTATACACGTAATACATTGATGTTAAATTCATGACTTAAGGTGCATGCTAAAATGATGTGATAGATTTGACATCAATATTCTGTATACTTTATATTTGTGGTACATCCTTATCTGGTCAGATTATGATGTCTATAACACATCTGTACTTTACCTTTCAAGTGGTTCACTCTTTTAACACAAGATGTCTCCCTTAACCAATATCAATAGAATCCAATCTACATTGGCAATACTTTGACCATGAATAAGTATTTATTCAACACAATGAATTTCCAAAGAAGATGAAATTTGAACAACTTTTGTCTGGAATGTATGATCATATGTTATTTATGTTCCTGTAGAATGATTGTTTTAGGGAGAACCAGGAGATTAGTGTGGGCACACCTTTTCTGTGGTTGCTACAACTATTCAAATCAAAATACTGACCATGAGCTGGCATCACATCTTGGCCAATTTGCTAGGATCAATGTGCTAAGTCTCTGCAGGAATATTGGTGATGTCTACAGGCAAAATACGCTGATTAAATCAATTGCCTTCGATGTTACCTACTTCTGATGGAGAAGTCTTACTCTAGGTGTAGGGTAGACGTTAGATACATGTCTTTTCATGATGTCTAAAATGTGTTTGCATCTGGCATCCTATTTATGAAATAAATTTATACCACAATTAAAATGATTTTGGAATATATCCACCTCACACAATTATTCCACTTACTTACATCTTTATATCGCATCTTCCTGATGTCTTTTAAATCTTTCAAAGCAGGTCAAATTAATATTATTATATTACATCAAAACGATGTCTGAAGAATGATGTCTAAACCATTTGCATATAAGACGTCATGAGGCCAAGAATACGACGTAACCAAATGTAGTAAATATCTGTTGAGAAAAGATGTAGAGATGACGTGATTTACTACGAGTTTTGCTAGCTGAGTTATGTGTTGTGATTAGACACCCCCTACTGAGGCAGGAGGTGTTTAATCACAACACAGTATACTTCAATGGACAACCCTTTTATACCTCTGTTATGCTAGGTGCCATCTACTGACAAGTGTGCTAATCAATCTGCATAGTACATGTACTTTGCAGGAAAGAAGTAGATATTCATATACAGTACACTTAACCTTGCATATAAGCCTTACTCACACATATACCGCCCCCCTAACTTTGAGAAATCATATAGGCCTGAATGGGGATAAATTATCAAATGGTGAGATAATTCCCTACATTCAATGCAGAATTCTCAGGGTGCATTATGTTAACACTGGTACCCATTGTTATAGCTATTATCAGTGCTTATTTCGCCAGCACCAAATTCAGCAATGGCCTCCCACAGTAGGCTTCAGGGATTTTTAATCTGAAACATCTGAAAAACTAGTTGTTCAATTAACTGTAATATCATCCTGATTACACTAATTAAAGCTAGGTGGCGACAAGGGTGCCCGTGCAGTCCTGCACAGTTTAAGGTGTTGTCCAAACTTTATTGGTCTAAATTTGGCAGTAAGTAAGTAAACAAGGCATTGTAGGGGTCGCGGAAAACTTAGTCATTGGATCGGCCGGGAATCGAACCACAGACCTCTCGCACCGGTGACAAGCGTGCTAACCGTTACACTACCAACCCGTGTCTGACTGTTCTCCACTCCCTACGTTACTGGATCGGTATGGTACAGAGGGGGAGGATTACCCAGGTGTTTCACCCCTTCGGGCTCTCCACCAGGGTACGGGGAATCCGACCCCTACACTACCCCCATCAGCTTCCATCATGTCCTCTAGATTCGGATTTTCCGAGGGTTACCAACCCTGGGCATTCTCTCCCTCCTAGGAGGGGCTTTATCAAGCAGTTACAGAGAGTCCCAGCCCCCGGAGTATAGAGGCACCTAGCACCAGGCATTCTCACCCACTGGAGACCGAAGGTCCCAATGGGGCTTTGTCAAGCAGTCGTTGAGATACCCTGACTTCCCAGTGATGGAAGCTTTCTACACCATACCGATTCAGCCAATTTGTTGACTGAACTCCATGCTGAACTCCAACTGCCCGTACTGGGGACCAACACTTCCCAACCTGCTCCTCCAACTACCAACCGCCAGCAGGTGGCCAATCCCCAGCAAGCTGGAATGCTCCTACCGTCCACAGTCAACGTACTACCCGATTCATCGCGGCAGATCCACCAGTGTAGGGGTCGCGGAAAACTTAGTCATTGGATCGGCCGGGAATCGAACCACAGACCTCTCGCACCGGTGACAAGCGTGCTAACCATTACACTACCAACCCGTGTCTGACTGTTCTCCACTCCCTACGTTACTGGATCGGTATGGTACAGAGGGGGAGGATTACCCAGGTGTTTCACCCCTTCGGGCTCTCCACCAGGGTACGGGGAATCCGACCCCTACAGCATCAAATTATTGCTTAGAGTGTATGCTACTTGATTCCAGTAGTATTTATGGCAGTTAATATTAAATAGGCTTACTAAGGCAAAATTGAATTCATTGAAATATCCCTCTGCAGAACTAGTGAAAACAGGAATGGCCACACAAAAAGGCCTGTACAGTAAAATTGGATTACAAAAAAACACTTCTAAGGACATCAACTTTTTGGGAAAAATGTATATCTATAAGAAAATAAGCCCAACGAAGCGCATGACTATTTTATTTTTGCACATATACTATATAGGGTTATGGCAAAAAAAAGATTAGTGTACTGCAACCTAGAGTAGACTTTAAAGGATCCCCACCTGCTCCCATTTCTACTCACTAGGTGGTGCAGTATTCTCACCACCACAATCCAGGGGGCGCCCCGAAGGTTTCCTCGTGTCCTCAGTTCCCGTTTTTCACACCAGGTGGTGGCAGTGTCTGTCGGGTCCTGTACTGTGTATCCTACAGAGATAAAGAAAAAAAAGGGGGACGTGGTTGGAGGGGGCTTTACTGATGATATATTGATGAGCCGTCACTCTTGACATGATGCTTTTTGGTACTTTGGTGTTTGCTTTGCCGGAGCCCCCTTCCCATGTTCAAATTTCTGGACCCCTGACACAATGTTTCTAGATGTAGGCAGTTCAGCCAAAAATTGAAATATTTAGAATATTGATACAATATCCTTTTTAGTGGTTAGATATCATGCAAAAATACATGTCTTAAATAATGATGTTTTGTGCAGATCTAGACAGGATATTGAATATTTGCTATGGGTTTAGCAAGTTCCTGTGTCTGCCAATTACCCTTTGCCCTCTGCAATAAAGATGCATGAATGCAGCCCTGATCATCACTATGTGGGGGCTGCATTCATGCATCATGTCAACCCTGCAGGGATAATACACTCCTGAAGAGTATGATGCATCAATCCCAGGGCATCAACACAATACCAAAAAGTTACCTCCACAGCGCTGTGTTGGTGCATCATGATGACAATTGCTTTGAGACAACATGCCATTCTTACAGGGTTAAAGAATGTATGTAGATTCATGGTTTAACAGTAAACTGCTCAATCCAGTCCATGAAGGGGAAACCTTTGAATTGGGGAACTGTACCTGGGATGGATGTAGAACCTCTGCTAGGGATTGATAGAGGGCTCTACCCATATGGAGTCCAAATAACTGCTATGATATGATGCAGAAGCAAAAGTTGTGAATACAAAATAAATTGGGTAGACTCTGCAGAAACTGCGGTCTAATTGACATCGTTCTTATTGACATTCGTAATTATAGTTTTCACGATTGTGTCGACCGAAGGTTAGAGTTTCAAACAAATATATATCGAGAGAAATAAATCAAGAGTCCACAACTTAAAGTGTCCAATGCAGACATGTTTATTTAGAGCCAGTAACTGAACACATGAGCCCCAGTCGGGGGTGAGTGGGCGCAGGCAGCTTATACAGGTACATGTAGTAGTGTCCTTGGGAGTCTCCCAGGGAGAACGCTCTACTCTCCTGGTGACCAGCCACGCAGAAAGGATGCCCCGTAGGGGTCATGTGGGTGATCTTTTCAGCTTGTACTGACCCTGAGAAGCATCCTTTTCGTGTGACTGGTCACATCTTACAGATATATCCTCAACACTCAGTGTCCCACCGACCGATACACAGAGCAGCGGTCACATCCTGCGGTGACAGCATCATATTATGGATTGATGGATGCCAGGCATTCACCCACATGTATCTGGGAGTCTCAAATTTTATAGTTTACAGTAAGTGAATTTTAAAGAAAGAAGAGAATAAGTTAATCAAAACGAGGTAAATTAGATTGTGATAAACTATTTAAAAAGGGGAAAAATGCCACATACAATGTATTTGTATGACTTATGTATACTCTGTGCACGGGTTTTCTATATATTGTAATCCCATGAAAATCTTAAGTGGGAAAAAGTATTGTGATATACCTTTGCAGACTTTCATATGGCCTTATGTGGAAGCGTTTGGCACAGTCGTTTATTTTACAACACCTGCTCTCTAGGTCCACGGATCGGTCTGATTCAATGAACATACATCATATTAACTACTTGTAAATTGATTATATCATCCAGGAAAAAGATGTTTGCAAAAAAATATATATCAGAAATTATAATTCCGAGACTATTCGGCTCCAATAATTATCAAAACGGAATCAAGGTTTCGTTAATCATAGAAAAATAATCACATTTATTTTGAAATAAAATATACAGCTGAGCGAGAGGGAACGATAATGCTGATAGATCAACTCTCCGACAATTGGCTAGTATGATAAGACTGTATGTCGCCTTTGGATATATATCAAAAATTGTCCATATTCTAGTTGTGCAACTTGGTGATATACTATATAGAGTATCATGTAAGAGGGATTTTGCTACATGCTCAGGCTCGGCTCTTACCGTATTTAACTTAACAAAAAGCACTATTATTCGTACACACACCTTTTCTGGTTGAATTTTAGACTAGAAATGACCTAGAATTTGCAGATATTTTTGGCATAATTGTACACTTAGCTACTGGTACTCGAAATGTGTTGCGCATATTGTGCGCTTTTTACGACCAATGGAGAATATGCTGTTACATCCATTAATTTGTTAAAGCATCATTCCAGCCTCAACTAATGCCACAGTCTTTATCGATCCGTCGATAATATGGCTACTATTTCCATCAAATTTGGCTATATTTACCCTGCACCCTTGAGTGGCTCTTGGAGGCTATTAGTGTCAGACTGGGCTACCCCTACTCTGTAGCTAAAGGCCTCTAGTCCTATATAATAACGAAACAACAAATACACCATGGAAGGTCACCTACGGTGGACTAGATGCATGCATCCCCAATCTATGAAATATGTCCAAAATACATCAACAACAACAAACAATAACCCTACAATCTACTTAATTCTTGGGCCATATGGCCATGCGATATCTGATGCTTGACACCAAACCACTGAATCTTCTTTTTGTTAACGTGTATTTATAGGAGTAAATATTTATAATTGTATTAAATATTGATATTGTTGAAATAATATATTGTAACATAATCATATACCTTCACTTGGGTGTAAACAAGATTTGCATACCAGTATATTTTTTGATATTATAGCCTACCGTATATTGGCATCAGATAATTATATCATATTAGTTACCGGTAGTTTCCTTGGTAACTCATTACATTGTTATAATAATTATATTAGCCCACAGGAACTATTTATAATAAAGAGTCCAAGATAAGTTTCTGCTTGGCTGACATGGAGGCTATGGAGGAGGAATGGCTTAAAATGTAGATATGGAACAAAGTCAGGGTGGTAGGGAAAAGTGTGGGCTGCTGAATGTGACTAGTTTTAATTATTAGATTCAGAGGACTCCCAGTGAAAAAGATGAAGAGCCTGGCCTGATTTGGATGTGGTGGTGCCACCTGGCGGGTCAGGCTGAACTAAATATGATGGTTGGAGTGCCTTGTATGGTGCTACCACCTTTACATGTAAAACCGTCTAGTGTAAAGACGTCATAGTGCTTTAATGTGATTTGCTCTTGGTCATCATGATCCATGAATGCATCTCTGGATATTACTATGCAAGGGCTGCATTCATGCATCATGTTAACCCTGCAGGGATGATACACTCCTGAAGGGTATGATGCATTAACACAATATAGACTGGGCAAAATCTTCAGAAATATCATTCTAATCCCTCCAAGGGGCATTTTAAAGTACAAACAGGCAAGATCACTTTCTGGGGTAATTTGGGTGTGCTGAATCCGAAAATCCCACTTGCCAAGCTCAAAAATGGCTCCTTCCATGTGAAAATACAAAAACAAAATGGCTGCCATTGATTTTTGAGAAAACCTATGAAACCTATGTCATTCATCATTCCTGATCATGTAATACATCATAATGAAGGGATTTTAGATACCACACTGTCTGACACACCTGCCAAGCTGGAACATCATTTCCCAAGAGTCTCAAGGCCAAAAATTCAACATGGCTGCCACCGTTTTTCTCAGAAAACCCCAAAAATGCATTATTCATCCCTCCTTGTCATATTGTACCTCAAATGATAGGGATTTGCAAGCGGAGTCCATTCTAAGCAATTGCTAAAATAAACAGGGACCTGTGTAACATGAAACCCATCCCCCCCAAAAAAAAAAAAAATGGCCGCTAGTAATTTTTGAGCACAGTTCATTTCAGTCCATTTCCAAGGGGAAGAGCTATTTTCTTTTAAGTGGGAAGGCCCCAATTTTGTCAATATTGTAACAATTTATTGGAAATCTTTAACACCAGTGAAGGAGGTCAAAAGTTATTACCCTCCCCCTCCTCTAGATGGCTCAAAAATTGTTCACATGCACCCTTTTATGCGTAGTGAAAACAGGGTTGTGTTACACATCTTCCCCTATTAAGGGCACATCCCATCCAGATTAGAGAATTCCCAATGCATATTATCTACAGGGGTAGAAACTTTACCAGCTGTGGGCCAGCCATACAAATAGCCCAAAAAGCACTAGTGTGACTATTCATAGAAAGTGATTGTTCCCCCCACATACTTCAATTCTGATCGGGGGCCCACCTCACAATGAAATCCTTAGTACCTGATGGCAAATCCTCAGGATCCAACCCAGTCAGCATTGGTCCCTAGGGCTCATTTGTGTTTTACTTGTGCCAGCTGGATTAACCCATATCTGGGTGACGGTCCTTTTTTTTCCAGGGCTAAAAGTGGGAGCCCAGATGGGCCAGCCCAGGAAAACATTTTCATAAGATACATTATAGGTACTAATAGTGTGTGCTAAAGTGGAATAAATCTGGGCTTGAGCTTGGCACTTTGAATCAGAGCCAGCCAATCTGCGCTCCCACCTATAGCCCTGGACAAAAAGGACCAAAACCCAGCATGGACAAATCAGCTTGCCCAAGTAAAAACACAGGGGTCCTACTAAGCAATACTGTAACATAGTATCCTGTTTGGAACTTACAGGGACTTGTGACTTCTACATGCTATAGGCCCCTGCACTATCATTTAACTTCAGCAAATGATTTTCATGTAATTGTGAGAAAGTCTAGGGAATCGGAGCTCTAGTCCTTGGGAAGTGATACCAAGTCCTAAGGATCTCATATTCATTTCATAAGAAACCTCCTCAAGCAACCCTGACTTCTCCTTGAGTCTTCCTTATTCCTCATCTAGAGCATTATTCTTTGTCATTCCATTCCATCTCCCTGGGGTTTATCCCTTCTCTAGAATTTCATACAATCTCATACTCCAGGGTCTCAGATCTTCCATCCAGGGTCCCGATCTCTCCCTCACAATATCAAGCCAGGACTTTTATGTGTTGAAGATGGAGGTAGTTACAATGGGATAGGGTGACATGGTGAGGATGGAAGTGATGTGGTCCCTGCCCTACCACACACCTCCCATATTCCCTTCCTAGCCAAACTTGATACATTCCATACCCTCCTGTATCTGTACCTCTGTCATACACTTTCCCTGTGATTTTTTCTCCTCCCCTATACCCTTTCCCAGATACCCCTCTGATGTCCACTCCCTTGCCCTCTCCCATGTCCTATCCTCCCAGTCAAGCCCTGCCCTATCCCTGTATTTCCCAAGACTCATAATATATGACCTCTACCAACCAGTGACCTATGTCTCCTGTAACCCTGTATATCCTCTCCACCCCTGGGAAATGCACTCAGCCCTACCTCCTCCTCTTATCCCCCCACTTTGCTTCTGTGTTCTACCCTGCAGCAATTGATTTGGACATATAGAGGGGAAGTCAATGGGAGTTAGGTGGGAAAGGGTGGGGAAGGGAGAGAAAGTGGTTGGAGGGGACAGGAGAATGGGAAAAGAGAGGAATAGAAGAGGCTTGGGGAAGGGAAGAGGAAATTTAGTGGAAAAGGATGCCAAATGGAGGGCTGGAAGCCCAGGAAGGTCGAGTGGAAACCCTGGAAGATGAGGGGGTGGGGCCTAGGAAGAGGGCCAGCAGCCCTGGGAGGAGCATTTAGAGCTGAGGCAGGAGAGATTGTATACCTGAAGAAGGGTCAGGAGCCCAGGGGGGAGGGCTGGATGCCTTGGGAAGAGGAGTGATGGCACAGTGAGAGAGATAAAACTCTGGAATAAGAAGAGGGGTGGGTTAAGGAAAGTATGAATGATCTGGATGGAAGATGGAAAACCCTTCAAGAGAGGTTAGAGTTGCTGGAGGAGGTCTCCTTTGAAATAGAGATCCCTAAGACACAATATCAGGTCCCCAGAACTAGAGTTCAGATCCCCTAAACTTCCTCAAGATAACATGCATAGATATCTATCTGGCTCCTAGTACTTGGAATTGAATCCCGAGGACCTGCCATTGGGTGCAGATGTTCTTGGGACTTGATTCTGAGGTGGGTTCCCAATCAAAAAAGAAGTTGTTCAGTGAGGACAGTCACTACTTATCCCTAAATAATCACACTTGTGTGGTCCCATAGACCCTTGACTACCCTTGTACATAGTATTTAGTGGCCTCATGATGGGATGTGCTTCTTAACTGGACAAAAAAGTCATCTTATTTCGGTGAAAATGACTGCATAACTACTGTAAAACCCCTGCTATACGCCAAAATAGATAAGTATCATAGGTGGAGTTTTACAATATACATAAAAGGGTGTGCAAACAATTTTTAACCATTTGATGGAAGGTGGTTAGGGTAGCAGATTAACAGATTTCCCCTTTTTTAGCCTTTAATAAAGAAAAAACGTCCGTCCACCTTGGAAATGGCCTGAAATGAACTGTGCTCAAAAATTACTAGTGGCCATTTTGTATTTTTGGGCAGGGGTTTCATGTTCCAAAGGCCCTGCTTATCTTGGCAATGGCCTAGAGTGGACTAGGCTTGCAAATCTCTTTCATTTGAGGTACAACATGAACAGAAGTGATGAATTATGCATCTTTTGGGTTTTCTTAAAAAACAGTGGCAGCTTGGCAGGTGTGTCAGACAGTGTGGTATCTAAAATCCCTTCATTTTGAAGTATTGCATGACCAGGAATGATGAATAACATAGGTTTCATAGGTTTTCTCAAAAATCAATGGCAGCCATTTTGTTTTTGTATTTTCACATGGAAGGAGCCATTTTTGAGCTTGGCAAGTGGGATTTTCGGATTCAGCACAACCAAATTACCCCAGAAAGTGATCTTGCCTGTTTGTACTTTAAAATGCCCCTTGGTGGGAGAATTTCTCATTTTATCACCAGTCTAATACCAAAAAGTAACCTCCACAGCGCTGTGTTGGTGCAACATGATGACAATTGCTTTCAGACAACACGCCATCCTTACAGGGTTAAAGGATGTATGTAGATTCAGGGTTTAACAGTAATCTACTCAGTCCAGTCCATGAAGGGGAAACGTTTGAATGGGGGGAACTGTACCTGGGATGGATGATGAACCTCTGCTTGGGATTGATAGAGGGCTCTACCCAAATGGAGTCCAAATAACCGTTATGATATGATGCAGAAGCAAAAGTTGTGAATACAGAATAAATTGGGTAGACTCTGCAGAAACTGCGGTCTAATTGACATCATTCTTATTGACATTCGTAATTATAGTTTTCACGATTGTGTCGACCGAAGGTTAGAGATTCAAACAAATATATATCGAGAGAAATAAATCAAGAGTCCACAACTTAAAGTGTCCAATGCAGACATGTTTATTTAGAGCCAGTAACTGAACACATGAGCCCCAGTCGGGGGTGAGTGGGCGCAGGTAGCTTATACAGGTAGTAGTGTCCTTGGGAGTCTCCCAGGCAGAACGCTCTACTCTCCTGGTGACCAACCATGCAGAAAAGGATGCCCTATAGGGGTCATGTGGGTGATCTTTTCAGCTCGTACTGTTCCCTGATAAGTATCCTTTTCGTGTGACTGGTCACATCTTACAGATATATCCTCAACACTCAGTGTCCCACCTACCGATACACAGAGCAGCGGTCACATCCTGTGGTGACAGCATCATATTATATTACCTAGTTATAGTGGACAACTCAACATTCATTTGTCAAACACTGCACTTTCACAGAATCAATTTCACCCGATATAATACACGCAAACTATATCAAGTACATACAAAGTAATGCTAAGTAATGTAATTCAACAGTAGTTCCAGAGACTGCGTAATTTAGTTAATAATACCTGAGTAGAATGAGCTGTGAAATTAGATTCGCCACCAAGAAGGAAATGTTGAGACCATTTGTGATTAACAGAAAATAATACAGGATTTGTCAGACTAGGCTTGTAAAGAATTGACCATTTAACGGGAGCAAATTGCTTCAATGTACCATACCCTTCTTCGTCATGATGCATTAATGCAGCCCTGGTGGCTACTCTCCAGAGCTGTAGTCATGCAGTATAACAACAAAGGACATAACACATTAAAGCAATATGCCACCATAAAAGGTGAAACATAACATGAACAATTTACTTGATAGTGTAGTACAATGTAACTGCCTCCTACTTATATTCATTCACACATCGTACAACTAGACATCATTTTATATCAACAACAAACATGTCTTATAGAACCTCACGGATCAACCCAGTGATTTATAATAGCAACATATAAAGGTACAATTCACCAACCAGTGGTGATTGCTCTGCGGTAGGACTTTTATTTCACATGATCAATTTGTATATTAAACAATAGAACAGATTTCTTAACAAAAACTAACAACAACGGCTTTATGCGTAATCCTAAAGCCAGGTACAGTATTGTCACAATACACTTGGACTAACAAAATCAATTTACTTTGAGACACAATTATTTAAATTTTCTGTAGTCATTACATTTAATTAAGAGAACATTAAACTAATATCAATTTAATCCCCAAGTGTAAATACAGACACAACATATATAGCCTCATGTTTCCTTACTAAATGCCTTATGAAACTCGCTGAAATTAAAAGATATTTTAGCTACAATATCATCTTTTCTTGGATACAATACAAAACTAAAATTAGTTCATACATCACATTTTCTTATTCCCTACAGATAGGGAACAGTGTCATTCCGGTCGTGTACTTCCCTCACATACACATACACATGGGACGGGCCATTACCTTACTGTTATGTTATAACATTTTGTACAATAATGTGTATTCCCTCCTCTACCTCTTCTGAGGATTCACTTTCATGATTACATAGTTTACTGACTGGCGTATTCCCACTCTATTTATGGTATGACATGTTTGGCCTTTTAAGAGCAGCATAGTGCATTAATGTGCTATGGATTTTGGTCATGCTGATGTATGAATGCAGCCCTGGCGAGTAACTCGCCATACCAGTTCTGCATTCATCCACCATGCCAACCATATGGGGTTGATACTCTTATGTAGCGTTGGCATGATGCAGCAATGCAGTACCAGCGAGTCACTCACCAGCACTGCATTACGGCATCATGACGACAACATCAACTGTGATGCACCATGTGGCCCTTGAAGGGCTAAATTAACTCACTATTAAACTCAGTGAAACCCTGGCGTCTAAAAGTCATGATATGATCCATCCGCACCCCCCCCCCCTACATACCCCCAATATCCAGATCCAAATTGTATTTGGCGTAGAATATATTCAGTACATGTTATTATAGGGAGTTACAACATTGCAAGTTAGCTCAAATTAAATTACACATCATGTTTTTACCAGGACTAAAATCATGTCACATGACCGCAAGGGGCTTCCCTTGTCCCACAGACTGGTAAATACAAACATCAGTCTTTAGGAAGTGGAGTGGCTCTCTCAAAGGCATAGCTTCACTCACTATAGAGCTCAGATAGATTTGACAACATTGTAGCCCCAAACCAGCATGTTTTAGCGTACCAGCCCATATTTAATACATTATTATTATTATTGAACATTATTCTTAAATCTCTGCCTACAACACTGCTGACGATATAATAAGTCAAAGCTGTGCATTCATATTAAACCCCATAATGTTCTCTTCCTTCTGGACTATTTTGTTTTTGGTCTTTAAAACCGTTAAACATGTTATAATAATGTAGACAATTCATAATAAATATGTAGACATAAATATTCTCATCAAAAGTGGAATGGTCATAGTAACATGTGGCCTTTCTGTACATATTTAGTACATCAGATTAAATAACTGCAGAATTATCCTCTTTTCTATCATTTACTTCTCCTTCACTCTATTATACAAAGACTACAAGATAAACCGCAAGACTCACTTTCCGTAAATCCTTTCTATTTAACCCAAAAGGACGGCATGATGCCCAAAAGCAACATGACATTCTGATGCATCATGACAATGAAGGGTGTATTGTATTGAAGTGCTATGCCTTCCTTTAATAGAGGGTTGATCAGTTATTGATATAATTATTATCTTGGAATAAAGGTTACTCAGATCTCATTGTGGATTTTGCTGGATATCTCTGCTGCTACTTCTACCAAATATTACATACTCTTTTCTACATCAATATATGTGAACCCACATTGGCCAAATAAAATCTCCTTTGCAAGGTGTTTTATAAAATACTATATAGTATAGCCTTTCCATACATACACGTGTATCAATATCAGTGTGACATCAATCAATTTTACAATCAACTAGAAAATATTTTTGTCTGACCAACATAGTTATTTCTGTCACAATGACATTTGGGCCGACAAGCTAGCTACATCTAAGGTTTTCAGAATAGTTTCCAACCTGCTTTTCATAACTGCACAGTGAAAGTATTTAAGTACATGTACCTCTATGTGGTTGCTAGTGTCGTAAATTCACAAGGTAACAAGCCCATGAAAATACAACGCAATGTCGGCCTTCTCAACCCCTACATTAATGTATCGCAACTATATTTGTCTAATTAAGTGGAAGTGTTACTGGCTTGCAAGCACCATCTTTTCAACAAGCCCATTGTATATGTATATAGTGGAACACTGTTGTCTATATATAGGTATGCCCTTTACTAGTACATCTACTGCTAAGCCCTTACAATCAATGATAACCCTTAGTCATGACCGAGATATGTTTAGTCCTTTAAGGACGGCATGATACCTCTAGGCAATATCTGTTGCTATGATACACCAATGGCATGCAACTCACATTTGTGCAATTTGTCGATCCTTCAGTAGAGTATAAACCCCTTGCATCGACATGATGCATGAATGCAGCACAGGCAAGTTACTCGTCAAGGATGCATCCATGTATCATGACAACAAAGGGCATATTGCTTTACAGCACTTTGCCGTCCTTAAAGAGTTAGACAGTGTACATGAGCAGGGGAGAGTGAAATATCTAGTTCCTGTTGTGTACTTACGTCTACCGCTACTACGAGTGCCTACTCCCGTGAACGGCATCACCTCTGTCTAGCTTTGGTTGGTACAACATGCTATCCGTTCATGAGATAACGATGCCGCTGGTTCCCGCAATAAAGCACATGACTTCAAACACAACAAATGGCGAACGAGGATGTTGATGAAAGAATCCACGCATAAAAGTTGATTTTCTGGCTTTCACAAAAAGTGATTCTCCTGCAGAAATCGACCATAAGCTAAGTAAAAAGGCCAAGAAGCCATTCCTACCAAAATTGGATGAACTCCCATTGATTCACTGTGAGAACTTGGTTGTGAAAAGTGAAGTCCCTGAAACTGAAAGTAGACTCCAGATCCCAAAAGTGAAAGTGAACTCCATGAAAGTGAAAGTAGATCTCTGAAACTAAAAGTGACTGTGCATTTGTGTAGGCTAGGCCCTATATCTACAAGTGTTGATCTACAAATGAGTGACTCTGAAATAAGTGATCTTGAATCTGAGGCTGGGAGTCTACATCTAGAAACTATGGCTGAAGCTAGGAATGTTGTGAGTGCCATAGGAGAGTTTAGTCCCAATAAAGAAAAATGGGCTAATTATCAAAGAAGGTTTAATGCTTGGATGAGAATAAACAAAATCCAGGATGATGAAAAAATTGATGCCTTCATATCTATGGTGGGACCTGAGGTTGTGGATCTTTTGGTTGCATTGTGTGCCCCTGCTGAAATTGAGACCAAAACATATGCCCAGCTAACAACATTGATTAGTAACCACTATACCTCAGGGTCAAATGAGCTAATCGAGAGCTTCAAGTTTGATGAGCGGAAACAGGGTGATAATGAGTCTGTTGCAGACTACATAGTGGCCTTAAAAAAAATCAGCATACACTGCGGGTTTGGGGATGAAGACCAAATCAAAAAGAGGCTAAGAAACCGCCTGGTTACCGGGTTGAGATCCCCTGCAATCAAAAACAGACTGTTAGGCTTGGGGGCAGGGTTGACATGGGAGAAAGCCGTAGATATCGGCACGTCTATGGACACGGCTAGCCATGGTAATCAGCTCATGGGGCCTACCCATGAGGTCAACCGGGTTCAACGTGGTAGCTACAAGAACAAAGGAAAAGCCCGCACTAAAAATAAGTGTTATCGTTGTGATGGCGACCACGAGGGCCGGTGCCCATTCGAAACGGAAAAGTGTTTCAACTGTGATAAGATAGGACACATTGCCAAGGCTTGCAAAACTAAGTCTGCTCAAGGTCAATCTCAGTCGAGAGGTAGCTCACGTCCATACCGTGGCCGTGGAAGAGGTCGCGGGCGAGGCCAAGGCCGTGCACATTACGTCGATGACGACGAAAAACAAGAGGAAGAGGTCAGTTACGCATCACTGTTTGAAGTTAAAAGCGGAAAATACGGAGAAATAACAGTGAATGCCCGTGTCGAAAACAACGAAATGACATTTGCTTTAGACACGGCATCGGCAGTTTCGATTGTCGGTGAGGACGACTACAAAGAATTCTTCCCCGATTTTGAGTTACGCGAAGCTTCGATCAACTTGAAATCGTACACCGGACACAAAGTTGAGCTACTCGGTGAAATCGACGTCCATGTGGAGTACAAGGGTCAAAAGAGACAGTTGCCGCTGGTGATCGCGAAAGGCGTCCGTACACCGTTATTCGGACGGACCTGGCTAAAAGCCATACGTATAGACTGGGAAAATGTCTTCGCGATACATGCAACGCCCGTGGAACAGCTCCTGCATGAGTATCAGTCCGTGTTCAAAGGAGAGATAGGAGAGATAAAGGGCTTTGAAGCGACAATTGAGTTAAAACCAGATGCCACGCCAAAGTTCAAAAAGGCGCGTTCCATTGTCTATAACCTCACAGACGGTGTAAAGAAGGAGCTAAATAGGCTTGAAGAGAGTGGAGTTTATCGCCGCATTGAAAGAAGTGATTGGGCATCTCCAATAGTAGTGGTTCCAAAAGATAATGGACAGATGAGGTTGTGTGGTGACTACAAAGTGACTATAAACAGTGCGGTTGTCGATCAACCATATACGCTACCCACAGCTGAGGATATATTCGCTACACTGGCGGGTGGTAGCCAGTTTACGAAACTGGACCTGTCTAGTGCCTACATGCAAGTGGTGGTGGAGGAAAAGTCAAGAAAGTACCTGACCATCAACACTTTGCAAGGACTTTACGAAGTTACTAGGCTTCCCTATGGGGTAAAGACAGCACCACACATCTTCCAAAGGATCATGGACCAGGTCTTACAAGGAATTCCTGGTGTTTGCTGCTATATAGACGATATCCTGATAACTGCTCCCACAAAGGATGAGCACCTAAAGCGCCTCCAACTGGTACTTCAAAGACTAGACAAGCATGACATCCGAGTGAAACGGGAGAAGTGTTCCTTCTTGGCTCCCGAAGTCCAATATCTCGGACATGTGATCAGCAAGGAGGGTCATAGGCCCGTACCAGAAAAAGTGAGCGCAGTAAAAGACGCCAAAGCACCAGAAGATGTCTCAGAACTTCGTACATTCCTCGGGATGGTCAACTACTATGGTGGGTTCGTTAAGAATTTGTCCACAATTCTCGCTCCGTTAAATAATCTCCTGCGAGATGACGTCCCCTGGAAGTGGTCAAAGGAGTGCGAAGGGGCATTCGGGAAAGTCAAAGACGCCCTTACCAGTGAAACAGTGTTAACACATTACGATGTGAACAAAGAGCTTCTCCTCGCGACAGACGCATCTCCTTACGGAGTTGGTGCGGTTATGTCACATGTTGAAGAGAACGGAGAGGAGCGACCAATTGCCTACGCGTCAGTGACTCTAACGAAAGCTGAGAGGAACTACGCCCAAATAGAACGCGAAGCGTTAGGCATTATCTTCGGAGTTAAGAAATTCCACAAGTACCTGTATGGTAGGTCATTTACACTGTTGACCGACCATAAGCCACTGACCAAAATATTGGGTCCGAAAACGGATGTGCCAACGTTGGCAGCACTAAGACTGCAGAGATGGTCTCTCATTCTGATGACCTACAACTATGAGGTCAAATATAAGCGATCAGAGGATCATGCCAATGCCGACTATCTGAGTCGGGCACCAGTGGACATAGCCAGAGAGAATATGGAAGCTGAAGTGAACTATTTTAGCCACACTGACAAGCTACCGATCAACGCCAGAGACATCAAAGAAGCGACCCGAAAAGATCGGATCCTCACCAAGGTATACGAGTTCACCATGAATGGTTGGCCGAACCATGTTGACGATGATGAACTGTTACCATTTTATACCAGACGACACGAGCTATCGTGTGACCAAGGATGTCTTCTGTGGGGTATGCGAGTTATCATTCCACAGAAACTGCAGGAGCGAATGCTAGAAGAGCTACACATCGAGCACGTCGGTATAGTGCGCATGAAAGCGCTAGCTCGTAGCTACCTGTGGTTTCCCGGCATCGACAATGCTATAGAAGCATTAATAAAAGCATGCAAAACATGCCTGAGTCTCAAGAACAATCCACCAGCATCTCCGATGTATCCATGGCGATATCCTCAAAGGCCATGGGACCGACTGCACATAGACTTTGCAGAGTATAAATCCGAAATGTTCCTAGTGGTAGTAGACGCACACTCAAAGTGGTTAGATGTAGTGCTCATGAAATCTACGTCCGCAGAAAAGACTATAGAGGTACTAGAGCGGATGTTCGCCCATAACGGGTTCCCAAGAGAGGTTGTGAGCGACAACGGCCCACAATTCATCGCGGAAGTGTTTCGCGAGTTCCTGCATAACAAGGGTATTAAACATACCTTGACCGCTCCCTACCATCCAGCGTCCAACGGACTTGCAGAACGAGCGGTGCAGACCCTGAAAAATGCCTTAAAGCGGCATACATTGGACGAGAAACCCGGCATGACTACTCACAGAAAGCTGTGTAGTTTCCTCCTGTCATATAATTCGACGCCTCACTCGGTGACAGGGGTATCCCCATCCGAGTTGTTTCTCAAAAGACAGCTTCACACGCGGTTGTCGATGATAAAACCCGACCTTCATGTGACGGTGGAGGGAAAACAGGACAAAATGATAGAGTATCGAGACCAGCGAGTGCCACAGCTAAGAGAGTTCGAGAAAGGAGAAAGAGTACGTGTAAAGAACTGTCGAGGCACCGACGTAAAGTATGTACCAGGATCCATAGTGTCTAGGAAGGGTCCCGTACAGTACTTGGTACGAATCGGCCGTAACATCCGTTACGTCCATGTCGACCATCTTCGAAAGTCCGGCGAAGCCATCGAAGATGACATTGATGACGAACAGCTCAGGCCTATGCAAAGGCCAATCACGGATATCATAAGTGATATACCCAAAGGTGGTACTGACCCTGTAGTTGTTGAAACGCCAGCTACGGCCATGCCACAGGAAGATGTGGTTACATATGAGGAACCACCTAGAGCTATTCCACCCCAGGTGGTTGCTACTCCACCGAGAGTGCCGTCTCCGAGACGTGTATCTGTGAGACCTAGAAGGGCTCCAGCAAAGTTCAATGACTATGTGCCTAAATAACTGTTCTATTTCAGAGACTGATATATTTGTGTTTCTGACAGTATTATTGTTCATGTTAAAGTAACATTACATAAAGATAAGAGTTATCGTTATCCGTAATCTCAAAGAGATAAAAGACTCCTTATAGTATACTACATATCCTCAAAGAGATAAAGACTCAAAGACTTTAAGTTCATGGACACCAATAAGGTGATGTTTAACCATATGTTTATTCCAGCATATATATTAAGTGTGGAGGAGTGTTGTGTACTTACGTCTACCGCTACTACGAGTGCCTACTCCCGTGAACGGCATCACCTCTGTCTAGCTTTGGTTGGTACAACATGCTATCCGTTCATGAGATAACGATGCCGCTGGTTCCCGCAATAAAGCACATGACTTCAAACACAACAGTTCCTAGAATATCAAGAAATTGAACTCTCAATATCTACGGTGGCAGAAAGCACGGTATAGATGAATCAATGTGTAAGGTCTCTAGGACTACAAGTCTCTCTATATATCATCTAGATGCATCACAATTCAAAGCCAGGCGGTTGATGGATGCCAGGCATTCACCCACATGTATCTGGGAGTCTCAAATTTTATAGTTTACAGTAAGTGAATTTTAAAGAAAGAAGAGAATAAGTTAATCAAAACGAGGTAAATTAGATTGTGATAAACTATTTAAAAAGGGGAAAAATGCCACATACAATGTATTTGTATGACTTATGTTTACTCTGTGCACGGGTTTTCTATATATTGTAATCCCATGAAAATCTTAAGTGGGAAAAAGTATTGTGATATACCTTTGCAGACTTTCATATGGCCTTATGTGGAAGCGTTTGGCACAGTCGTTTATTTTACAACACCTGCTCTCTAGGTCCACGGATCGGTCTGATTCAATGAACATACATCATATTAACTACTTGTAAATTGATTATATCATCCAGGAAAAAGATGTTTGCAAAAAAATATATATCAGAAATTATAATTCCGAGACTATTCGGCTCCAATAATTATCAAAACGGAATCAAGGTTTCGTTAATCATAGAAAAATAATCACATTTATTTTGAAATAAAATATACAGCTGAGCGAGAGGGAACGATAATGCTGATAGATCAACTCTCCGACAATTGGCTAGTATGATAAGACTGTATGTCGCCTTTGGATATATATCAAAAATTGTCCATATTCTAGTTGTGCAACTTGGTGATATACTATATAGAGTATCATGTAAGAGGGATTTTGCTACATGCTCAGGCTCGGCTCTTACCGTATTTAACTTAACAAAAAGCACTATTATTCGTACACACACCTTTTCTGGTTGAATTTTAGACTAGAAATGACCTAGAATTTGCAGATATTTTTGGCATAATTGTACACTTAGCTACTGGTACTCGAAATGTGTTGCGCATATTGTGCGCTTTTTACGACCAATGGAGAATATGCTGTTACATCCATTAATTTGTTAAAGCATCATTCCAGCCTCAACTAATGCCACAGTCTTTATCGATCCGTCGATAATATGGCTACTATTTCCATCAAATTTGGCTATATTTACCCTGCACCCTTGAGTGGCTCTTGGAGGCTATTAGTGTCAGACTGGGCTACCCCTACTCTGTAGCTAAAGGCCTCTAGTCCTATATAATAACGAAACAACAAATACACCATGGAAGGTCACCTACGGTGGACTAGATGCATGCATCCCCAATCTATGAAATATGTCCAAAATACATCAACAACAACAAACAATAACCCTACAATCTACTTAATTCTTGGGCCATATGGCCATGCGATATCTGATGCTTGACACCAAACCACTGAATCTTCTTTTTGTTAACGTGTATTTATAGGAGTAAATATTTATAATTGTATTAAATATTGATATTGTTGAAATAATATATTGTAACATAATCATATACCTTCACTTGGGTGTAAACAAGATTTGCATACCAGTATATTTTTTGATATTATAGCCTACCGTATATTGGCATCAGATAATTATATCATATTAGTTACCGGTAGTTTCCTTGGTAACTCATTACATTGTTATAATAATTATATTAGCCCACAGGAACTATTTATAATAAAGAGTCCAAGATAAGTTTCTGCTTGGCTGACATGGAGGCTATGGAGGAGGAATGGCTTAAAATGTAGATATGGAACAAAGTCAGGGTGGTAGGGAAAAGTGTGGGCTGCTGAATGTGACTAGTTTTAATTATTAGATTCAGAGGACTCCCAGTGAAAAAGATGAAGAGCCTGGCCTGATTTGGATGTGGTGGTGCCACCTGGCGGGTCAGGCTGAACTAAATATGATGGTTGGAGTGCCTTGTATGGTGCTACCACCTTTACATGTAAAACCGTCTAGTGTAAAGACGTCATAGTGCTTTAATGTGATTTGCTCTTGGTCATCATGATCCATGAATGCATCTCTGGATATTACTATGCAAGGGCTGCATTCATGCATCATGTTAACCCTGCAGGGATGATACACTCCTGAAGGGTATGATGCATTAACACAATATAGACTGGGCAAAATCTTCAGAAATATCATTCTAATCCCTCCAAGGGGCATTTTAAAGTACAAACAGGCAAGATCACTTTCTGGGGTAATTTGGGTGTGCTGAATCCGAAAATCCCACTTGCCAAGCTCAAAAATGGCTCCTTCCATGTGAAAATACAAAAACAAAATGGCTGCCATTGATTTTTGAGAAAACCTATGAAACCTATGTCATTCATCATTCCTGATCATGTAATACATCATAATGAAGGGATTTTAGATACCACACTGTCTGACACACCTGCCAAGCTGGAACATCATTTCCCAAGAGTCTCAAGGCCAAAAATTCAACATGGCTGCCACCGTTTTTCTCAGAAAACCCCAAAAATGCATTATTCATCCCTCCTTGTCATATTGTACCTCAAATGATAGGGATTTGCAAGCGGAGTCCATTCTAAGCAATTGCTAAAATAAACAGGGACCTGTGTAACATGAAACCCATCCCCCCCAAAAAAAAAAAAAATGGCCGCTAGTAATTTTTGAGCACAGTTCATTTCAGTCCATTTCCAAGGGGAAGAGCTATTTTCTTTTAAGTGGGAAGGCCCCAATTTTGTCAATATTGTAACAATTTATTGGAAATCTTTAACACCAGTGAAGGAGGTCAAAAGTTATTACCCTCCCCCTCCTCTAGATGGCTCAAAAATTGTTCACATGCACCCTTTTATGCGTAGTGAAAACAGGGTTGTGTTACACATCTTCCCCTATTAAGGGCACATCCCATCCAGATTAGAGAATTCCCAATGCATATTATCTACAGGGGTAGAAACTTTACCAGCTGTGGGCCAGCCATACAAATAGCCCAAAAAGCACTAGTGTGACTATTCATAGAAAGTGATTGTTCCCCCCACATACTTCAATTCTGATCGGGGGCCCACCTCACAATGAAATCCTTAGTACCTGATGGCAAATCCTCAGGATCCAACCCAGTCAGCATTGGTCCCTAGGGCTCATTTGTGTTTTACTTGTGCCAGCTGGATTAACCCATATCTGGGTGACGGTCCTTTTTTTTCCAGGGCTAAAAGTGGGAGCCCAGATGGGCCAGCCCAGGAAAACATTTTCATAAGATACATTATAGGTACTAATAGTGTGTGCTAAAGTGGAATAAATCTGGGCTTGAGCTTGGCACTTTGAATCAGAGCCAGCCAATCTGCGCTCCCACCTATAGCCCTGGACAAAAAGGACCAAAACCCAGCATGGACAAATCAGCTTGCCCAAGTAAAAACACAGGGGTCCTACTAAGCAATACTGTAACATAGTATCCTGTTTGGAACTTACAGGGACTTGTGACTTCTACATGCTATAGGCCCCTGCACTATCATTTAACTTCAGCAAATGATTTTCATGTAATTGTGAGAAAGTCTAGGGAATCGGAGCTCTAGTCCTTGGGAAGTGATACCAAGTCCTAAGGATCTCATATTCATTTCATAAGAAACCTCCTCAAGCAACCCTGACTTCTCCTTGAGTCTTCCTTATTCCTCATCTAGAGCATTATTCTTTGTCATTCCATTCCATCTCCCTGGGGTTTATCCCTTCTCTAGAATTTCATACAATCTCATACTCCAGGGTCTCAGATCTTCCATCCAGGGTCCCGATCTCTCCCTCACAATATCAAGCCAGGACTTTTATGTGTTGAAGATGGAGGTAGTTACAATGGGATAGGGTGACATGGTGAGGATGGAAGTGATGTGGTCCCTGCCCTACCACACACCTCCCATATTCCCTTCCTAGCCAAACTTGATACATTCCATACCCTCCTGTATCTGTACCTCTGTCATACACTTTCCCTGTGATTTTTTCTCCTCCCCTATACCCTTTCCCAGATACCCCTCTGATGTCCACTCCCTTGCCCTCTCCCATGTCCTATCCTCCCAGTCAAGCCCTGCCCTATCCCTGTATTTCCCAAGACTCATAATATATGACCTCTACCAACCAGTGACCTATGTCTCCTGTAACCCTGTATATCCTCTCCACCCCTGGGAAATGCACTCAGCCCTACCTCCTCCTCTTATCCCCCCACTTTGCTTCTGTGTTCTACCCTGCAGCAATTGATTTGGACATATAGAGGGGAAGTCAATGGGAGTTAGGTGGGAAAGGGTGGGGAAGGGAGAGAAAGTGGTTGGAGGGGACAGGAGAATGGGAAAAGAGAGGAATAGAAGAGGCTTGGGGAAGGGAAGAGGAAATTTAGTGGAAAAGGATGCCAAATGGAGGGCTGGAAGCCCAGGAAGGTCGAGTGGAAACCCTGGAAGATGAGGGGGTGGGGCCTAGGAAGAGGGCCAGCAGCCCTGGGAGGAGCATTTAGAGCTGAGGCAGGAGAGATTGTATACCTGAAGAAGGGTCAGGAGCCCAGGGGGGAGGGCTGGATGCCTTGGGAAGAGGAGTGATGGCACAGTGAGAGAGATAAAACTCTGGAATAAGAAGAGGGGTGGGTTAAGGAAAGTATGAATGATCTGGATGGAAGATGGAAAACCCTTCAAGAGAGGTTAGAGTTGCTGGAGGAGGTCTCCTTTGAAATAGAGATCCCTAAGACACAATATCAGGTCCCCAGAACTAGAGTTCAGATCCCCTAAACTTCCTCAAGATAACATGCATAGATATCTATCTGGCTCCTAGTACTTGGAATTGAATCCCGAGGACCTGCCATTGGGTGCAGATGTTCTTGGGACTTGATTCTGAGGTGGGTTCCCAATCAAAAAAGAAGTTGTTCAGTGAGGACAGTCACTACTTATCCCTAAATAATCACACTTGTGTGGTCCCATAGACCCTTGACTACCCTTGTACATAGTATTTAGTGGCCTCATGATGGGATGTGCTTCTTAACTGGACAAAAAAGTCATCTTATTTCGGTGAAAATGACTGCATAACTACTGTAAAACCCCTGCTATACGCCAAAATAGATAAGTATCATAGGTGGAGTTTTACAATATACATAAAAGGGTGTGCAAACAATTTTTAACCATTTGATGGAAGGTGGTTAGGGTAGCAGATTAACAGATTTCCCCTTTTTTAGCCTTTAATAAAGAAAAAACGTCCGTCCACCTTGGAAATGGCCTGAAATGAACTGTGCTCAAAAATTACTAGTGGCCATTTTGTATTTTTGGGCAGGGGTTTCATGTTCCAAAGGCCCTGCTTATCTTGGCAATGGCCTAGAGTGGACTAGGCTTGCAAATCTCTTTCATTTGAGGTACAACATGAACAGAAGTGATGAATTATGCATCTTTTGGGTTTTCTTAAAAAACAGTGGCAGCTTGGCAGGTGTGTCAGACAGTGTGGTATCTAAAATCCCTTCATTTTGAAGTATTGCATGACCAGGAATGATGAATAACATAGGTTTCATAGGTTTTCTCAAAAATCAATGGCAGCCATTTTGTTTTTGTATTTTCACATGGAAGGAGCCATTTTTGAGCTTGGCAAGTGGGATTTTCGGATTCAGCACAACCAAATTACCCCAGAAAGTGATCTTGCCTGTTTGTACTTTAAAATGCCCCTTGGTGGGAGAATTTCTCATTTTATCACCAGTCTAATACCAAAAAGTAACCTCCACAGCGCTGTGTTGGTGCAACATGATGACAATTGCTTTCAGACAACACGCCATCCTTACAGGGTTAAAGGATGTATGTAGATTCAGGGTTTAACAGTAATCTACTCAGTCCAGTCCATGAAGGGGAAACGTTTGAATGGGGGGAACTGTACCTGGGATGGATGATGAACCTCTGCTTGGGATTGATAGAGGGCTCTACCCAAATGGAGTCCAAATAACCGTTATGATATGATGCAGAAGCAAAAGTTGTGAATACAGAATAAATTGGGTAGACTCTGCAGAAACTGCGGTCTAATTGACATCATTCTTATTGACATTCGTAATTATAGTTTTCACGATTGTGTCGACCGATGGTTAGAGATTCAAACAAATATATATCGAGAGAAATAAATCAAGAGTCCACAACTTAAAGTGTCCAATGCAGACATGTTTATTTAGAGCCAGTAACTGAACACATGAGCCCCAGTCGGGGGTGAGTGGGCGCAGGTAGCTTATACAGGTAGTAGTGTCCTTGGGAGTCTCCCAGGCAGAACGCTCTACTCTCCTGGTGACCAACCATGCAGAAAAGGATGCCCTATAGGGGTCATGTGGGTGATCTTTTCAGCTCGTACTGTTCCCTGATAAGTATCCTTTTCGTGTGACTGGTCACATCTTACAGATATATCCTCAACACTCAGTGTCCCACCTACCGATACACAGAGCAGCGGTCACATCCTGTGGTGACAGCATCATATTATATTACCTAGTTATAGTGGACAACTCAACATTCATTTGTCAAACACTGCACTTTCACAGAATCAATTTCACCCGATATAATACACGCAAACTATATCAAGTACATACAAAGTAATGCTAAGTAATGTAATTCAACAGTAGTTCCAGAGACTGCGTAATTTAGTTAATAATACCTGAGTAGAATGAGCTGTGAAATTAGATTCGCCACCAAGAAGGAAATGTTGAGACCATTTGTGATTAACAGAAAATAATACAGGATTTGTCAGACTAGGCTTGTAAAGAATTGACCATTTAACGGGAGCAAATTGCTTCAATGTACCATACCCTTCTTCGTCATGATGCATTAATGCAGCCCTGGTGGCTACTCTCCAGAGCTGTAGTCATGCAGTATAACAACAAAGGACATAACACATTAAAGCAATATGCCACCATAAAAGGTGAAACATAACATGAACAATTTACTTGATAGTGTAGTACAATGTAACTGCCTCCTACTTATATTCATTCACACATCGTACAACTAGACATCATTTTATATCAACAACAAACATGTCTTATAGAACCTCACGGATCAACCCAGTGATTTATAATAGCAACATATAAAGGTACAATTCACCAACCAGTGGTGATTGCTCTGCTGTAGGACTTTTATTTCACATGATCAATTTGTATATTAAACAATAGAACAGATTTCTTAACAAAAACTAACAACAACGGCTTTATGCGTAATCCTAAAGCCAGGTACAGTATTGTCACAATACACTTGGACTAACAAAATCAATTTACTTTGAGACACAATTATTTAAATTTTCTGTAGTCATTACATTTAATTAAGAGAACATTAAACTAATATCAATTTAATCCCCAAGTGTAAATACAGACACAACATATATAGCCTCATGTTTCCTTACTAAATGCCTTATGAAACTCGCTGAAATTAAAAGATATTTTAGCTACAATATCATCTTTTCTTGGATACAATACAAAACTAAAATTAGTTCATACATCACATTTTCTTATTCCCTACAGATAGGGAACAGTGTCATTCCGGTCGTGTACTTCCCTCACATACACATACACATGGGACGGGCCATTACCTTACTGTTATGTTATAACATTTTGTACAATAATGTGTATTCCCTCCTCTACCTCTTCTGAGGATTCACTTTCATGATTACATAGTTTACTGACTGGCGTATTCCCACTCTATTTATGGTATGACATGTTTGGCCTTTTAAGAGCAGCATAGTGCATTAATGTGCTATGGATTTTGGTCATGCTGATGTATGAATGCAGCCCTGGCGAGTAACTCGCCATACCAGTTCTGCATTCATCCACCATGCCAACCATATGGGGTTGATACTCTTATGTAGCGTTGGCATGATGCAGCAATGCAGTACCAGCGAGTCACTCACCAGCACTGCATTACGGCATCATGACGACAACATCAACTGTGATGCACCATGTGGCCCTTGAAGGGCTAAATTAACTCACTATTAAACTCAGTGAAACCCTGGCGTCTAAAAGTCATGATATGATCCATCCGCACCCCCCCCCTACATACCCCCAATATCCAGATCCAAATTGTATTTGGCGTAGAATATATTCAGTACATGTTATTATAGGGAGTTACAACATTGCAAGTTAGCTCAAATTAAATTACACATCATGTTTTTACCAGGACTAAAATCATGTCACATGACCGCAAGGGGCTTCCCTTGTCCCACAGACTGGTAAATACAAACATCAGTCTTTAGGAAGTGGAGTGGCTCTCTCAAAGGCATAGCTTCACTCACTATAGAGCTCAGATAGATTTGACAACATTGTAGCCCCAAACCAGCATGTTTTAGCGTACCAGCCCATATTTAATACATTATTATTATTATTGAACATTATTCTTAAATCTCTGCCTACAACACTGCTGACGATATAATAAGTCAAAGCTGTGCATTCATATTAAACCCCATAATGTTCTCTTCCTTCTGGACTATTTTGTTTTTGGTCTTTAAAACCGTTAAACATGTTATAATAATGTAGACAATTCATAATAAATATGTAGACATAAATATTCTCATCAAAAGTGGAATGGTCATAGTAACATGTGGCCTTTCTGTACATATTTAGTACATCAGATTAAATAACTGCAGAATTATCCTCTTTTCTATCATTTACTTCTCCTTCACTCTATTATACAAAGACTACAAGATAAACCGCAAGACTCACTTTCCGTAAATCCTTTCTATTTAACCCAAAAGGACGGCATGATGCCCAAAAGCAACATGACATTCTGATGCATCATGACAATGAAGGGTGTATTGTATTGAAGTGCTATGCCTTCCTTTAATAGAGGGTTGATCAGTTATTGATATAATTATTATCTTGGAATAAAGGTTACTCAGATCTCATTGTGGATTTTGCTGGATATCTCTGCTGCTACTTCTACCAAATATTACATACTCTTTTCTACATCAATATATGTGAACCCACATTGGCCAAATAAAATCTCCTTTGCAAGGTGTTTTATAAAATACTATATAGTATAGCCTTTCCATACATACACGTGTATCAATATCAGTGTGACATCAATCAATTTTACAATCAACTAGAAAATATTTTTGTCTGACCAACATAGTTATTTCTGTCACAATGACATTTGGGCCGACAAGCTAGCTACATCTAAGGTTTTCAGAATAGTTTCCAACCTGCTTTTCATAACTGCACAGTGAAAGTATTTAAGTACATGTACCTCTATGTGGTTGCTAGTGTCGTAAATTCACAAGGTAACAAGCCCATGAAAATACAACGCAATGTCGGCCTTCTCAACCCCTACATTAATGTATCGCAACTATATTTGTCTAATTAAGTGGAAGTGTTACTGGCTTGCAAGCACCATCTTTTCAACAAGCCCATTGTATATGTATATAGTGGACACTGTTGTCTATATATAGGTATGCCCTTTACTAGTACATCTACTGCTAAGCTCTTACAATCAATGATAACCCTTAGTCATAACCGAAATATGTTTAGCCCTTTAAGGACGGCATGATACCTCTAGGCAATATCTGTTGCTATGATACACCAATGGCATGCAACTCATATTTGTGCAATTTGTCGATCCTTCAGTAGAGTATAAACCCCTTGCATCGACATGATGCATGAATGCAGCACAGGCGAGTTACCCGTCAAGGATGCATCCATGCACCATGACGACAAAGGGCATATTGCTTTACAGCACTTTGCCGTCCTTAAAGAGTTAGACAGTGTACATGAGCAGGGGAGAGTGAAATATCAAGTTCCTAGAATATCAAGAAATTGAACTCTCAATAGCTACAGTGGCAGAAAGCACGGTTTATACAAATCAATGTGTAAGGTCTCTAGGACTACGAGTCCCTTTATATATCATCTAGATGCATCACAATTCAAAGCCATGTGGTTGATGGATGCCAGGCATTCACCCACATGGATCTGGGAGTCTCAAATTTTATAGTTTACAGTTAGTGAATTTGAAAGAAAGAAGAGAATAAGTTAATCAAATCAAGATAAATTGTGATTAACTATTTAAAAAGGGGAGAATGCCACATACAATGTATTTTTATGACTTATGTATATTCTGTGTAAGTGTTTTCTATATATTATAATCCCATGAAAATCTTAAGTGGGAAAAAGTTTTGTGATATACCTTTGCAGACTTTTATATGGACTTATGTGGGAGCGTTTGGCACAGTCGTTTAGATTTTACGACACCTGCTCTCTAGGTCCACGGATCCGTCTGATTCAATGAACATACATCATATTAACTACATGTTAATTGATTATAATATCATCCAGGAAAAAGATGTTTACAAAATAAAATATATCAGAAATTATAATTCCGAGACCATTCGGCTTCAATATCGAAATGGAATCAAGGTTTTGTTAATCATAGAAAAATAAATAGACAAAGGTCCACGAGTTTGAGTCTGTTAAATAGGTTATTTCACGAGTTGAAGGTCGGGCCATATTTCACGAGGCCGTAGGCCGAGTGAAATGCGGCCCGACCTTCAACAAGTGAAATAACCTTTTCAACAGACTCAAATGAGGGGACCTTTGTGTTTATTTTTTGCCCTTTTTGATTCAAAATACCAAAATTATGATAGGGGGTGCCTAAATTCCCTAAAACTGCTTCCTTCTCTGCCGTTCAAATGTAAACAAACCGCCATCTTGATGACGTCACAGAGTCGTGAAATACGGACATGGGTTATTTCACGGGGGGTGTGCAATACAGGATTCCTTGGTTAAATCAATGGGACAGCTGTATTTGGTAAAAAATAATCACATTTATTTCGAAACAAAATATAAAGCTGAGGGAGAGGGAACGATAATGCCGATAGATCAACTCTCCGACAATTGGCTAGTATGATAAGACTGTATGTCACCTTTGGATATATATAAAAAATAGTCAATGTTCTAGTTGTGCAACTTGGTGATGTACTATAGAGTGTATCATGTAAGAGGCGTTTTGCTACATGCTCAGGCTCGGCTCTTACTGCATTTAACGTAGCAAAAAGCACATACTCTATTCACCATACACACATCACTTCTGGTCGAGAATCTGCAGATTTTTGGGCATAATTGTACTCTTAGCTACTGGTACTCGAAATGTGTTGCACATATTGTGCGCTTTTTACAACCAATGGAGAATATGCAGTTACATCCATTTATTTGTTAAAGCATCATTCCAGCTGCAACTAACACCAGTCTTTATCGATCAGTCGATAATATGGGTACCATTTCCATCAAATTTGGCTATATCTACACAAACATGTACTGCACCCTAGAGTGACTCTTGCAGGCTATTAGTGTCAGACTGGGCTACCCCTACTCTGTAGCTAAAGGCCTCTAGTCCTATATAATAACAAAACAATGCACCATGGAAGGTCAACTACGGTGGATTAGACACATGCATCCCCAATCTATAAAATATATTCAAAATACATCAACAACAAACAATAACCCTACAATCTACGTAATACTTGGGCCGTATGGCCATGTGATATCTGATGCTTGACACTAAACCACTGAATCCTCTTTTTGTTAACATGTATTCATAGTAGTAAATATTTGTAATTATATTAAATATTGATATTGTTAAAATAATATATTATAACATAATCATATACCTTCACTTGGGTATAAAAACGATTTGCATACCAGTAGATTTTTTGATATTATAGCCTACCGTATATTGGCATCAGATAATTATATTACATTAGTTACCGGTAGTCTCCTTGGTAACTCGTTATGTTATAATAATTATAAAAGCCCACAGCAATTATTTATGATAAAGAGTCCAAGATAAGTTTCTGCTTGGGTGACATGGAGGCTCTGGAGGAGGAATGGCTTGACATGTAGATGTGGGACAAATTAAGGGAAGTTGGGAAAAGTGTGGGCTGCTGAATGTGACCAGATTCAGAGGACTCCCAGTGAAAAAGATAAAGAGCCTGGCCTAAAGCTGTCTGGTGTAAAGACGTCATAGTGCTTTAATGTGATTTGCTCTTGGTCATTAAATGCATCTCTGGATATTACTATGCAAGGGCTGCATTCATGCATCATGTCAACCCTGCAGGGATGATACACTCCTGAAGGGTGAGTATCATGCATTAACACAATACCAAAAAATAACCTCCACAGCGCTGTGCTTTAAGACAACATGCCATCCTTACAGGGTTAAAGGATGTTTGTAGATTCATGGTTTAACAGTAAACTGCTCAGTCCAGTCCATGAAGGGGAAACGTTTGAATGGGGGGAACTGTACCTGGGATGGATGATTAACCTCTGCTAGGGATTCTACCCAAATGGAGTCCAAATAACCGTTATGATATGATGCAGAAGCAAAAGTTGTGAATACAAAATAAATTGGGTAGACTCTACAGAAACTGCGGTCTAATTGACATCGTTCTTATTGACATTCGTAATTATAGTTTTCACGATTGTGTCGACCGAAGGTTAGAGATTCTAACAAATATTTATCGAGAGAAATAAATCAAGAGTCCACAACTTAAAGTGTCCAATGCAAACATGTTTATTTAGAGCCAGTAACTGAACATATGAGCCCCAGTCAGGGGTGAGTGGGCGCAGGTAGCTTATACAGGTAGTAGTGTCCTTGGGAGTCTCCCAGGCAGAACGCTCTACTCTCCTGGTGACCAACCATGCAGAAAAGGATGCCCTATAGGGGTCATGTGGGTGATCTTTTCAGCCCGTACTGTTCCCTGATAAGTATCCTTTTCGTGTGACTGGTCACATCTTACAGATATATCCTCAACACTCAGTGTCCCACCTACCGATACACAGAGCAGCGGTCACATCCTGTGGTGACAGCATCATATTATATTACCTAGTTATAGTGGACAACTCAACATTCATTTGTCAAACACTGCACTTTCACAGAATCAATTTCACCCGATATAATACACGCAAACTATATCAAGTACATACAAAGTAATGCTAAGTAATGTAATTCAACAGTAGTTCCAGAGACTGCGTAATTTAGTTAATAATACCTGAGTAGAATGAGCTGTGAAATTAGATTCGCCACCAAGAAGGAAATGTTGAGACCATTTGTGATTAACAGAAAATAATACAGGATTTGTCAGACTAGGCTTGTAAAGAATTGACCATTTAACGGGAGCAAATTGCTTCAATGTACCATACCCTTCTTCGTCATGATGCATTAATGCAGCCCTGGTGGCTACTCTCCAGGGCTGTAGTCATGCAGTATAACAACAAAGGACATAACACATTAAAGCAATATGCCACCATAAAAGGTGAAACATAACATGAACAATTTACTTTATAGTGTAGTACAATGTAACTGCCTCCTACTTATTTTCATTCACACATCGTACAACTAGACATCATTTTATATCAACAACAAACATGTCTTATAGAACCTCACGGATCAACCCAGTGATTTATAATAGCAATGTATAAAGGTACAACTCACCAACCAGTGGTGATTGCTCTGCGGTAGGACTTTTATTTCACATGATCAATTTGTATATTAAATAATAGAACAGATTTCTTAACAAAAACTAACAACAACGGCTTTATGCGTAATCCTAAAGCCAGGTACAGTATTGTCACAATACACTTGGACTAACAAAATCAATTTACTTTGAGACACAATTATTTAAATTTTCTGTAGTCATTACATTTAATTAAGAGAACATTAAACTAATATCAATTTAATCCCCAAGTGTTAATATAGACACAACATATATAGCCTCATGTTTCCTTACTAAATGCCTTATGAAACTCGCTGAAATTAAAAGATATTTTAGCTACAATATTGTCTTTTCTTGGATACAATACAAAACTAAAATTGGTTCATACATCACATATTCTTATTCCCTACAGATAAGGAACAGTGTCATTCCGGTCGTGTACTTCCCTCACATACACATACACATGGGACGGGCCATTTCCTTACTGTTATGTTATAACATTTTGTACAATAATGTGTATTCCCTCCTCTACCTCTTCTGAGGATTCACTTTCATGATTACATAGTTTACTGACTGGCGTATTCCCACTCTATTTATGGTATGACATGTTTGGCCTTTTAAGAGCAGCATAGTGCTTTAATGTGCTATGGCTTTTGGTCATGCTGATGTATGAATGCAGCCCTGGCGAGTAACTCGCCATATCAGTTCTGCATTCATCCACCATGCCAACCATATGGGGTTGATACTCTTATGTAGCGTTGGCATGATGCAGCAATGCAGTACCAGCGAGTTACTCACCAGCACTGCATTACGGCATCATGACGACAACATCAACTGTGATGCACCATGTGGCCCTTGAAGGGCTAAATTAACTCACTATTAAACTCAGTGAAACCCTGGCGTCTAAAAGTCATGATATGATCCATCTGCACCCCCCCTACATACCCCCAATATCCAGATCCAAATTGTATTTGGCATAGAATATATTCAGTACATGTTATTATAGGGAGTTACAACATTGCAAGTTAGCTCAAATTAAATTACACATCATGTTTTTATCAGGACTAAAAAATGTCACATGACTGCAAGGGGCTTCCCTTGTCACACAGACTGGTAAATACAAACATCAGTCTTTGGGAAGTGGAGTGGCTCTCTAAAAGGCATAGCTTCACTCACTATAGAGCTCAGATAGATTTGACAACATTGTAGCCCCCAACCAGCATGTTTTAGCGTACCAGCCCATATTCAATATATTATTATTATTATTGAACATTATTCTTAAATCTCTGCCTACAACACTGCTGACGATATAATAAGTCAAAGCTGTGCATTCATATTAAACCCCATAATGTTCTCTTCCTTCTGGACTATTTTGTTTTTGGTCTTTAAAACCGTTAAACATGTTATAATAATGTAGACAATTCATAATAAATATGTAGACATAAATATTCTCATCAACAGTGGAATGGTCATAGTAACATGTGGCCTTTCTGTACATGTCTAGTACATCAGATTAAATAACTACAGAATTATCCTCTTTTCTATCATTTACATCTCCTTCACTCTATTATACAAAGACTACAAGATCAACTGCAAGACTCACTTTCCGTAAATCCTTTCTATTTAACCCAAAAGGACGGCATGATGCCCAAAAGCAACATGACATTCTGATGCATCACATTGGCCAAATAAAATCTCCTTTGCAAGGTGTTTTACAAAATACTATATAGTATAGCCTTTCCACACATACACGTGTATCAATATCAGTGCGACATCAATCAATTTTACAATCAACTAGAAAATATTTTTGTCTGACCAACATAGTTATTTCTGTCACAATGACATTTGGGCCGACAAGCTAGCTACATCTAAGGTTTTCAGAATAGTTTCCAACCTGCTTTTCATAACTGCACAGTGAAAGTATTTAAGTACATGTACCTCTATGTGGTTGCTAGTGTCGTAAATTCACAAGGTAACAAGCCCATGAAAATACAACGCAATGTCGGCCTTCTCAACCCCTACATTAATGTATCGCAACTATATTTGTCTAATTAAGTGGAAGTGTTACTGGCTTGCAAGCACCATCTTTTCAACAAGCCCATTGTATATGTATATAGTGGAACACTGTTGTCTATATATAGGTATGCCCTTTACTAGTACATCTACTGCTAAGCCCTTACAATCAATGATAACCCTTAGTCATGACCGAGATATGTTTAGCCCTTTAAGGACGGCATGATACCTCTAGACAATATCTGTTGCTATGATATACCAATGGCATGCAACTCACATTTGTGCAATTTGTCGATCCTTTAGTAGAGTATAAACCCCTTGCATCGACATGATGCATGAATGCAGCACAGGCGAGTTACTTGTCAAGGATGCATCCATGCACCATGACAACAAAGGGCATATTGCTTTACAGCACTTTGCCGTCCTTAAAGAGTTAGACAGTGTACATGAGCAGGGGAGAGTGAAATATCGAGTTCCTAGAATATCAAGAAATTGAACTCTCAATATCTACGGTGGCAGAAAGCACGGTATAGACGAATCAATGTGTAAGGTCTCTAGGACTACAAGTCCCTCTATATATCATCTAGATGCATCACAATTCAAAGCCAGGCGGTTGATGGATGCCAGGCATTCACCCACATGTATCTGGGAGTCTCAAATTTTATAGTTTACAGTTAGTGAATTTTAAAGAAAGAAGAGAATAAGTTAATCAAAACGAGGTAAATTAGATTGTGATAAACTATTTAAAAAGGGGAAAAATGCCACATACAATGTATTTGTATGACTTATGTATACTCTGTGCACGGGTTTTCTATATATTGTAATCCCATTAAAATCTTAAGTGGGAAAAAGTATTGTGATATACCTTTGCAGACTTTTATATGGACTTATGTGGAAGCCTTTGGCACAGTCGTTTATTTTACAACACCTGCTCTCTAGGTCCACGGATCGGTCTGATTCAATGAACATACATCATATTAACTACTTGTAAATTGATTATATCATATGGAAAAAGATGTTTGCAAAGAAAAATATATCAGAAATTATAATTCCGAGACCATTCGGCTCCAATATCGAAACGGAATCAAGGTTTCGTTAATCATAGAAAAATAATCACATTTATTTTGAAATAAAATATACAGCTGAGCGAGAGGGAACGATAATGCCGATAGATCAACTCTCCGACAATTGGCTAGTATGATAAGACTGTATGTTGCCTTTGGATATATATCAAAAATAGTCCATGTTCTAGTTGTGCAACTTGGTGATATACTATATAGAGTATCATGTAAGAGGCGTTTTGCTACATGCTCAGGCTCGGCTCTTACCATATTTAACGTAACACATACCTTTTCTGGTCGAATTTTAGACTAGAAATGACCAAGAATCTGCAGATTTTTGGGCACAATCGTTATGGAGTACTCAAAATGTTTCGCGCATTGTGCGCTATTTACGACCAATGGAGAATATGCAGTTACATCCATTAATTTGTTAAAGCATCATTCCAGCTGCAACAACCCTAATAGTCTTTATCGATCCATCGATAATAAGGGTACCATTTCCATCAAATTTGGCTATATTTACGCAAACACGTGCCGCACTCTTGAGTGGCTGTTGCAGGCTATTAGGATCAGACTGGACTACCCCCCCCCCCACACACACACTAAAGGCCTCTAGTCCTATGTAATAACAGAACAACAAATACACCATGGAAGATCACCTACGGTGGACTAGACACAAGCACCCCCCAATCTATAAAATATATTCAAAATACATCAACAACAACAACAAACAATAACCCTACAATCTCCGTAATACTTAACAGAATCACTTCTCAGTCATATTGTGTACTGGTACATATATATATATCTACATGCAGCATAATCTGATGATGCCCCTGGTCTATAAAAACAATGTTGAATGTCCCACTAGATACTTCCCTAAAGGTGGCCCTCTTCTCCCCAAGGCTGCCCATATGGCTGGTCGGTGTGCAGTGGGTAGGCAGTGCAGGTGCTTGTTGCGGCTCTATTGGTGCTACAGGATCCGGTCTTAGGCCAAATAAAAAAAAAGGTTTGTTTCAGGTCACCCGACCGACCCTAGGAAAACAGGGCCGACCCTAGGAAAACAGGGCCGACCCTA
This sequence comes from Harmothoe impar, assembly GCA_947462335.1. Lineage (NCBI taxonomy): Eukaryota > Metazoa > Annelida > Polychaeta > Phyllodocida > Polynoidae > Harmothoe > Harmothoe impar. Next base: position 71,314,553 of record OX381706.1, read on the forward strand.
CGTTTTTTTGTGCCATTTTGAAGAAAATTTCATATTTTTACACTTTTTGAGTCATTTTTAGGATTTCCACAGAGGATGGCTAGTACTTTCATGTTAATTAAATAAAATAAAATAAAATATATATCCGACCTACCGACCCTAGTCTTTCTTACCATGTTACCTGAAACATACCTTTTATTTTTTTTGGCCTTACCGACTCGTTTCACTTCCGACCGGATAGTTAGGATAGTTTGACACAAGGTTGATGAGCACTAAACCCTTTAAGGACGGTGTAATGCCTTAATGCATCATGCGCTTAGTTGTTATTATGGATGAATTGAATGCAGCCATGGCGAGTAACTCGCCAGTGCTGCATTCAAGCATCATGCCAACTCTAAGAGGTTAAGACACTCTTAAAGGGTCGGTATGATGCACCAATGCAGAACCAGTGAGTTACTCGCCGGGGCTGCTTGGTGTATCGCGACAACAAATGTCATCTTTTAGCGACATGCTGTCCTTAGAGAGTTACTTAAGGCGGCCCAATCTCTTGTTTGTAGGATCTATATGGTCTGCTTCTAGCCGTGCTATGGGACACATGTGCCGCTCTATTGTCTGCTTGTAGCGACACTATGGGGTGCCTCGTTGCGGTGCAGGGTGGCGTTCAGCTGACACCGGATCCTGTGTGGTGGTAGGGGCAGTGTCGGGGTGGCCGGGCTTGTTACCGGGGTGGTTGTCAGGGTGGCCGGGCTCAGTGTCCAGGCGGCTGGGCTGGTTGTCGGGGTAGCCGGGCTTGTTGCCAAGGTGGTTGTCAGGGTGGCCGGGCTGGTTGTCGGGGTGGCCGGGCTGGTTGTCGGGGTGGCCGGGCTTGTTACCAGGGTGGTTGTCAGGGTGGCCAGGCTCAGTGTCCAGGCGGCTGGGCTGGTTGTCGGGGTAGCCGGGCTTGTTGCCAGGGTGGTTGTCTGGGTGGCCGGGCTGGTTGTCGGGGTGGCAGGGCTGGTTGTCGGGGTGGCCGGGCTGGTTGTCGGGGTGGCCAGGTTGGTCGTCGGGGTGGCTGGGGGGTCAGGACACTGGGGTCGGGTTGGTGTCTAGGTGGTCCGACATGAGAGGCACCGGAAGGTCGTCCATGTTGGGCATCACAAAGATACGCTGAAATAGGACGACAGGTGTCTGTGTTAAAGGGCCTGTTACACTGGCGGCACTTGCTGTGCTAAAATTGTCAGCTTTTGTGGCAGCAAGTTTGCAGCACGCTGCATCCCTGTTACACTGGCTGCATCTGTCACACTGAACGTTCTGCGCCAGATGTCGTGTGCCAGATGCTGCTTGTGTGACAGGGCCTTAAAAAAGCGCAGATGGGCAATATTTTAAACTAACACCAAATTCAGCGTAATGAGCCCACAGCGCAATTAACAAATGTTTCTAATTTAATATCTTTTCAATCATTTTTTTTTTACTTGGGGGCCAAAATAACGACTTTTCGCAAACAAATTTCACATTCTGGTAGTTAGGAGTATATTGATCCGTGATAATGTCAGTTATTCCTAGCACACTACATTACTGACAGTATAATGTTTAATTTGATACCAAATATGCCAATATTTGTCCATTTTTAACATATTGTTCATTGAATATGAAAAAAAAAAAGGAGAAAAATAATAAAGCTTTTGCCATAATCATGAATTTACTTACCTGAAATTCTATTTGTAGTTTTTTCTCTATCCAGTCAGTGATGTGTGTGACCGTCACCTCGCGTTGTCCTACTTTGGGTTTCGCCAGGAGACACAATTTGGGATTGGTGCGGAATCCATACCTGGAATAGGAGGAAGGAGGGTGTTAATACATACTGGTACAGGGATGGACACTAACTCTGGTGTTAGCAACCAGGCCTTTATCCCACTCTCCAAGCAGAGTCTGCATATGGAGCTGCCTAGATTCCGCCATTTTCAGCGTCAGGGCCCCAAGCATTTTTATTATACCTAGCATATGATAGTCCTATCTCTTAACCACTGAAACCCATATGCCCACTGCAGTGGCGTATTATGGCAATACGCCCACCCAGTGGGCGTATTGGGAAAGGTCATGTGACTACCTGTTAGCCAATGAGAGTGCAGCTCAAAACGAGGTTGCTAGGGTTGAGGAAGGTGCAGCACACTGCAAGACCAGTTTCAGTTTGTGTACAGGAGTCATGATGCATTAATGCATCAGTGTGTAGTTAAAGTAGCGGAGAAGGAGATGAATGGATTAAGAGAGAACGGGACAAAGGGAGAAGGGGATGAACGGAGAACGGGATAAACGGAGAACGGGATAAACGGAAAAAAAAGGGATAAACGGTGAACGGGATAAACGGTGAACGCTATATTTAAAACGGTGAACGGGATAAAAGGAGAACTGGATAAACGGAGAACGGGGTGAACGGGATAAATGGTGAATGCTATAAACGGTGAACGCTATAAACGGTGAATGGGATAAACGGAGAATGGGATAAACGGAGAACGGGATAAACGGAGAACGGGATAAACGGATAAACGGAGAACGGGATAAAAGGAGAACGGGACAAACGGAAAGCGGAGAAGGGGATGAATGGATTAAGAGAGAACGGGACAAAGGGAGAAGGGGATGAACGGAGAACGGGATGAACAGAGAACGGGATAAATGGAGAAAGGGATAAACAGAGAACGCCATCAACGACGAACGCGATGAACGGAGAACAGGATAAACGGAGAACGGGATAAACGGTGAACACTATAAACGACAAACGGAATAAAAGACAAACGGATAACGGGATAAACGATAAAAGGATAACGGGATAAACGGGGAAAGGGAGAACGGGATAAACGGAGAAGGGGATAAACGGAGAACGGGATAAACGGAGAACAGGATAAACAGAGAACGGGATAAACGGAGAACGGGATAAACGGAGAAAGGGAGAAACGGAGAACGGGAGAAACGGAGAACACTTAGGTACCAATATAATCCGACAAAACGAAAATCACGAATATCTTCGGTGTTTACGCTCCGATCGCCCCGATATTCGGACGGAGAAGGGGATGAACGGAGAAGGGGATAAATGGAGAAAGGGATAAACAGAGAACGCTATAAACGGCGAACGCTATAAACGACCAATTGGATAAAAGGCGAATGCGATAAACGGAGAACGGGATAAACGGAGAAAGGGATAAACGGAGAAAGGGAAAACAGGACAAAGGGAGAACGGGAGAAAGGGAGAACGGGAGAACGGGATAAACGGAGAACGGGATAAACGGAGAACGGGATAAACGGAGAACGGGATAAACGGTGAACGGGATAAACGGTGAACGCTATAAACGGTGAACGGGATAAATGGAGAACTGGATAAACGGAGAACGGGGTGAACGGGATAAATGGTGAACGCTATAAACGGTGAATGGGATAAACGGTGAATGGGATAAACGGAGAAATGGGATAAACGGAGAACGGGATAAACGGAGAACGGGATAAACGGAGAACGGGAGAAACGGAGAAACGGAGAACGGGATAAAAGGAGAACGGGACAAACGGAAAGCGGAGAAGGGGATGAATGGATTAAGAGAGAACGGGACAAAGGGAGAAGGGGATGAACGGAGAACGGGATGAACAGAGAACGGGATAAATGGAGAAAGGGATAAACAGAGAACGCCATCAACGACGAACGCGATAAACGGAGAACGGGATAAACGGTGAACACTATAAACGACAAACGGAATAAAAGACAAACGGATAACGGGATAAACGATAAAAGGATAACGGGATAAACGGGGAAAGGGAGAAGGGGATAAACGGAGAAGGGGATAAACGGAGAAGGGGATAAACGGAGAACGGGATAAACGGAGAAAGGGAGAAACGGAGAACGGGAGAAACGGAGAACACTTAGGTACCAATAATCCGACAAAACGAAAATCGCGAATATCTTCGCTGTTTACGCTCCGATCGCCCCGATTTTCGGAGGGGTAGGAGAACTTCAAAATCGTTTTTGGATCAAAATCGTTTCGGGGCTCAAAATCGATTTTGGGCGCAAAATCGGTTTTGGAGGCAAAATCATCTGCAGCTCACGCTGCCCCCCCCCCGGCCAACCCGACACGTCGAACCAGAAACGAAGCTGCAACGAAGATGGTGTCGCTGCTGACGCTCCGATCGACTCGCTTTTTCCGCCGAGACGTAAAACAGCGGTTACGCGCTGCCGGGCGCTGACACCCACAGCCACCTGCTCGCCCCCAGCCACTTGCTTTCCCACAGCCACCTGCTCACCTACAGCCACCACCTGGAATTCGATTATATATGACTTCCAATATATGAAATTAGGGTAGCTTCTTCTGGCGATTACGATTCTGCTGTCAGAAATGAGAAATAACGTACTGTACTCAAATTAGATAATTCATTCGACTTTCTAATGACAAAAGCGGTATGTGTGAGGCTTGTGGTGGCCTGGTAAGTAGCAGAGAGCGGCATAGGAAATAGCAGACGACATTCACCATATAGTTAACCCTTTGAGGCCAACATTACCCATTACTATATTCGTATTACAAGGTGTACAGTGTGTTGGGGATGGGTGTATATAGAAGGCCTTAAAGGGTTATTATCCAGGTGTCACAAACATGTTGCCACTTCCCTTTAAGGGCCGCAATGTACAGATTAAGCCACCGCGGTGCCGGCTCTATACCCGGCTCAATACTAACACATGGGGGTGGGCGGCATGCAATAGGCTGTGTACTGGGCCGGAACAGACCAGCGCCAATACCCAGGTGCTAGGACCACCCCCCCCCCTCCCCCCTCTCCTGTGTACTTCTAGATGTCACGGGTACGTATTAAGTGACCAGCCCTCCCCCCCCCCCCCCTTCACCCATTGACTGGCCTGACCCACATGGGGGTGGGCGGCATGCAATAGGCTGTGTACTGGGCCGGAACAGACCAGCGCCAATACCCGGCTCACTACTTACACGGGGGGGGGGGGGGGGGGGCTCTGGCCATAATTATCAACAGCAATTAAGCATATAACTATTGCAGGTAGGGGGCTAGGACCTTAAACACTGAGGGCAATGGGGCAGAAATCCGTACACAGGTACGACTGGAGGACGGGGAGCTAAGGGCCACTCAACATAGGGCTAGGGCTGAAGAGGCCTGACTAAGGAACCACCGGGTATAGAGCTGATGCACAGTTGGACCCTTGATCACTGCCCAATGCTAAGTGAATGGAGGGTACGGCCAAGGCAAAGTCAATGGGCCGTAGCACCTAAATATGACCAGTTCTTCCCTTACACAGTAAGGGAAACTGGTCAACGAGTCAAAACTTCTGCCGATTGCCGATTCTAATCCCGATTTTTACACATTATACAGCATATTTTGGGTGGTTTAATAATTGGGAATGGTAGAGAGGATATGCTACCATGGCTATGACATTTTACAGCAAGTAAATCGGACCAGAAATAAGGATTTTACAGAGAAATCAGACTGTAAAAGCAGGGAGACACCTAGAGGCCAAAAGCTGAACTACAAACTGGTATGCACACTCGTTATGTTTTTGATTAGTACGTGGCACCCTGCCCATGAAACCTTGTGAATCCAGGCAAAGTCTAGCCCATACCCCCAAGAATCTATGGGCACATTGACGGGTCCAGGGGGGGGGGCGACGGGCCTTGCCCCCCCCCCTCCCAAAAAAAAAAAAAAAAGAGGAGAAGAGAGGAGAAAAGAGGAGGGGGGGGGGGAGAGAGAAAGGGACAATACCATATAGGCAGAGACCTGAGTCTTAAAATATTGTATCCCAAAATGTGTGAGAAGGTACCATTTGAAGTCTAGACCATCAGTATTTCCTTGGGAGGGGGGCATGCCCCCAAACCCCCCTAGTATGGCCGCTGCACTTTGCTTGCACTTTGCTTTGCTTGCACTGCGCGCGGGAACGGACAGTCACTCCATAGTTGGCCATGTTTGCCCCCCCCCCCCTCTGGAAATTCCTGGATCCGCCACTGGGGCATGCCCTTACAACTGTGGACCAAGGGTCAGATGTTCCTTATGTCAAAAAGTATACTATATAAAATATTCCTGACTCATCTAAAGTACCATTGTGTATAAACAAGTGCCCCAGCGCTCATAACTTTGAAGGGCTGGTTACCCCCAGCCCTTATACAAGGCAGGTGCTTAATCGAGATCCATTTTCAGTGCTTAACCCTTTATAGATGCATGTCACTAAAAGACGACATTTGTCATAATGCACCGATGCAGCCCCGGCGAGTAACTGGCCGGTGCTGCATTGGTGCATCATGCCGACCCTCCGGGAGTGTCTCAACCCCATAGGGTCGGCATGATGCTTGAATGCAGCACTGGCGAGTTACTCACCCGGGCTGCATTCATGTATCATGACGACCAAGGCATGATGCATTAAGGCATCATGCCACCTTTAAAGGGTTAAAAGTTTTTTCAAGACTCCCATATCCTGGCACTTATACAAGACTGGCGCTTATTCAATAGGGGGTTTTACAGTACAAAATGCAGACGTACCAGATCCTGTCGGTGGGGGGAGGCGGCACGTTGACTGCGGAGTTCTACTCTAACCTATTTAGGGCCACATAATGCTTCAATCTGCTAGGCCCTTTGTCGTCATGATGCATGAATGCAGCCCTGGCGAGTAACTCGCCAGGCCTGCATTCGAGCATCATGCCGACCCTTCGGGGTTGTTACAATGCCGGAGGGTCGGCATGATCAATATGGAGAGCTACTTCCCGGCACGAGGTTTGTATTTGGTGACAAAATGTGCGGCTTTAAATGTGCAATATCACCACTCGCACTTAACCACATAGTAGACTAGAACAGTACTAGACACGCTGCTTTGAGGCAACATTCTTAGAGCGATAAAGACGGGGTTACAGAATGCAGACGTACCAGATCCTGTCGGTGGGGGGAGGCGGGACGTTGATAGCCAGGGTACCGACCAGACTGCGGAGTTCTACGGTCAGCTGGAGGGGCGTGTTGGACACCTCCTCCATGGCACGTTTGATGTACTTATACTCCGTGGCCTGCTGGAAGTACTTGGACTGAGCGATCTTGTCCACGAAGCGTAACAGCTTACGAGACGTGGACTTGCCTCCCCTGGAAGACATGAATGAAACAGGGTGAGATAAGTTTACCCGACAACAAAACTTGGACTGGAAAACCAAAGCAAAAAGAGTATGAGGTCCATATAAAAAAGGGGGAAAGATCTTTGATCTTTGAACCATTTGATGTAATATACTAGGTTGCAAAATTGCCACTCCTTGGTTGACAACAAGTATAAAATGTTAGGACTTGTGTCAATTTTCGGTAGAAATTTAAGTTAATTTGATATAGGAATTCCAGCCAAATATAGGAATTGCTGTGAAAGTAGTAAAAGTGGCATCTCTGATCTGAATGCAATTGTAAGGGTGTTTACAGCAGCTCTAATGTATAAGAAACAAAATCTTGTCACTTTTGGTAGCGCAATATCAGGATAGTCGTGGTAGGACCCAAAGATTAGAGACCATCAGTCAATTATGCATATCCTAATACAGTAGGCCTTATTGAGAACATGCGGTAGCAGTGTAATTTTATGCCTAAATATGTTATGTTCCTCAATATTAAAAAGTAACTTTCAATTTTGGAATGCAAATGTCTTTGTTGAGATGCTAAATTCCGTTTCCTAAGTAGAATTCACTTTTTTTCAGGCAGAATTCAAATGTGTCATTTTCCTTACTAAGAATTAAATGTGGAATGTTATGTTATTCAAAAATAGTCAGAAACTCACTCTGCTTTATCGTCTTGTGAATCCATGGCGGGCTCGTCTTCCTCGTCTGTCGATGACTCGGCACTATCCTCCTCCTCAGAGTCGGTTACCGGGGATCTGAAAGGAATAAGGAACTCACGATTAGTCAACGGTTGAACAACTTTCCCCCCTCAAGGATTACCGTAGATAGCTGTATATATCTAACACATCTAAATTTCTGCTCAGACAAATATATAGATGAACTGGTATTCACATCAAGCCATGGGAATTTTTTTTCTGAAATATTTTGTTAGACACATTCATAATCAGGAAATATAATTCAGCTAGAAACATTGTTTGGTGAAAGATGTTTTTGTCTGTTCCTAATTCCTATTTAGTTTAACTATTACTGTACTACTATCTATCTATTTATCTATGGTTTATAAATACCAATAGAGAACACATTAATTGCACACGTCTATAGAAAGCCTTGACCTGTTCCCTAAATATGTAACTTGGATAGATTAGTCAGACCAACAGTAGCAAGGTTTATCTCTTATTAGCAGTAATTTTATCATTTATAATCTGTCTAATCTGCAGAAACGTCTGCGTGATTAACCCTTTAAGGGCCGCATAGTGCTTTAATGTGCTATGTCCTTTGTCGTCATGATGCATGAATGGAGCACTGGAGAGTACTCGCCAGGGCTGCATTCATGCATCATGCCAACCCTCTGGCATTGTATCAGCCCCATAGGGGCAAGTTACTCACCAGGGATGTATTCCTACATCATGACGACAAACGGGCCTAATGCATTAATGCAGTATGTAAAGGATTAACTTAAACCCATACACTTCATGGTTATCTTAATACCCCTATCTCTGACTAAGAGATAAGGGTACCATATGGGGATTCTGCCACTACGTAAATCACCACGTGGACATTTCATGGTGGTTTATCACCCACTATTTCTATGCTGTACAGCAGTCGTCATTTTAATCAATATATTTTAATCTATAATTTTCCTATTAATAAAGCAAGCTGGATGGTTAGTATTCTCTAGAACTCCAACTCCTGATCTATGAAAACAGTAGTGTATGTTCCCCTTGCTTTCAATAGTTTATATTTTACCACCTAAAAGCATATGAAAATACTTCTTATCAATACATATTTCCTACAAATTTCTTAGTTAGTAATTAGTTTACGTGTTTGATTTTGGATCAGAGGTTCGTTTCCAGGATGTCATCTTTAGAACATTCTTTTTCCTAACAAAGACATGCCAACAAAATAATTACATCAATCATGCAAATGTGTTGTGTTTAACATTGATAGCACTGGTGCATATATTATTTACTCGCAGATGCACTGAAAAATTAAATCATTATCAAGCAATACGATAAATCAAAACAGGGGGTGGTAAAACTCGATAACATATCTTGACTTCTGACATATTTCATATATTAAACAATAAATCTTATTCCGGGATTCCTTGTGCCATTTAGGCAGGTACCACACTCATAGATGTCATGATTCACCAGCAACAAGCTGTGTTCCGAGATCAGAGCCAAAATTTCACGTGATGGTCGCAAGCTCTTGACCCGTTATGTACCCTTTTTTTCTGCACCAATATTTGTACATTGTATTTGCATTATTCCATAAATACAGAATATAACTTTTAATTCCTCACAGAGACTTTGGACTGTCTCCTGATCATGTGTTGGGTCACTACTGGAGAGCAGGATTAGCCCTTTGATGGCAGCATTACGCTTTAATGCATTAGGCCCTTTATCGTCATGATACATGAATGCAACCCTGGCGAATGACTTGTTAGTGCTGCATTCAATCATCAAGCCAACCCTATGGGGTTTATATACTCCAATAAGGTCAGCATGATGCACGAATGCAGCCTTGGTGAGTTACTCGCCAGCGCTGCATTCATGCATTATGACAACAAATGATATAGCTTTAGATGAACAAATGATATAGCGCATTAAAGCACTATGCAGCCCTTAAAGGATCAGGATTAGGGTCAAGTATGTCCCAGACAGAGTAGACATGGGAGGTAGATAAGCTATCTGTACCGGTATCACCGGGCACTCCACATTCACACAGTAGTGGTGTAATACAGGCCAAACACCTAATGGTCAATACATGTATAAAGCACATCTATATTTATCGGACACGTCAACAGTTTTTTTCCATACCTTATATCAAGGATGCCACTCCCTTGACTACAAAATGTAGAAAATCCTAGATTTTTTGAGAGTTCACTGTAGGAGATGAGCTTAATTCAAAACAGAAATTCCAACAAAAAAGTAGGAAAAATGCCATCGCTAAATAAATTCTGGCGTATAATCCTAACTCCTGAATAAGCCGACCCCAAACTTTGGAAAATCCGCACTCTGATCATATAAGCCGCACTGGCCATCTGACTTGCGTACTAGCCGTGACTTCTACACAAGAATTTACGCTATATAGATGTACTCTATTCAGTACCTATGTTTTAATACGCTAAGGATCAGCAATAAAACCATATATCATATTTTATAGCACACATCTCCTAAAAAGCGCACATCCTCCCTCTTATGGCAATCTCTGTGAAAACGCGCCGGACACTGGCTATAGCTCCTGGGCCGGCTAGACTGGTTCTACTGCCAGTCCAATTGACTGGCTGGCTCCTTGGCTACATGTCAGTTTTTACGACTTGTAAATCAGACCATTCCTAAGGTTTCTGGAGAGAAAAGCATTTTGCTTAAACTTTTTGAATAACATAACTCAAAATTGTACATATTACAATGTTTTAATAGGAATATACAGGAAAGATGTATTTATTCAATGTAAATTATGGCATTATAATTTTTTTAATTAAATGTGAGAATTGCCCTCAGGTATCCGGGCCTGCAAAATTTAAGCCGGTCCTTGAAAGAAGGCGAAAAAGTTTTCACGGAGACTGTTATGGCCGTTTTTATGTTCATGCTGGTGTCCATGTAACTTTAACCAACATGCATCTATGTGTATACAACCTGGTAACACTTAACTCTTTAAGGACGGCATGTCGCTAAAAGGTGACATTAGCCCTCATGATGCACCAATAAAACCCAGTGAGTAACTCGCCAGAGTCGCATTGGTGCATCATGCAGACCCTTTGGGAGTGCATCAACCCTGAAGAGTCGACATGATGAGCCAATGCAGCCCTGGTGAGTTACTTACCATGGCTGCATTCATGCATCATGACAACCAAAAAACCTTAAAAGGTTAATGTGACCATAATGTGTGTCTAGGCTACATGTACTACACATAAACAAACACAAAGTGTGTCACCATGGTGCTAGGTATCTATCTAGTGCATCTCAGCATCTCCTACACAGAAAGGTGCTTTTATAACACTCAAATTTAACCCTTGAAGGACCGCATAGTGCTTTAATCTCCTTTGTCGTCATGATACATGAATGCAGCCTTGGTGGGTAACTCGCCAGTGCTCTATTCATGCATTCAAACCAAGGGATGATGCACTCCTGAAGGGTCCCAATGATACATCAATGTAGTGCTGGTGAAGAACTAGTTACCACATTCGCGAGTGCTGCATTGGTGCATAATGACGATAAATGTTGATCAAAGCAATATGCCGTCCTCAAAGGGTTAAAACTAAAACTCAAGCATGAAGGCCCAACCCATTAGCCATAGAGCATGATTGGGGGAATGCAGGTAAAGAATAAATCAAGTCGTGTAACAGTGGCGTCCCCCATCCAGTACTCTATCTGCCCATTGTCGTACAGACACAAGTCGTCCATCTTGTGCACCATGAGTCAGCACTTCTCAACACAACTGGTGCTATTCACATTTAACCCTTTAAGGATGGCATGACGCCTTTGGTCGTCATGATGCATGAATGCAGCCCTGGGAAGTAACTTGCCAGTGCTGCATTCAAGCATCATGCCAACCCTATGGGGTTGACACACTCCCGAAGGGTCGGCGTAATACAGCAATGCAGCACTGACGAGTTACTAGCCGGGGCTGCATTGGTGTTTCATGACCACAAATGTCATTTTTTAGCGACATTTTGTCCTTAAAAAGTGAAAGCACAAAACTGCCCTTAAAGGGTTAACATACTGCTGTGGTAACTCAGTCAGAACACCACCTTCCCTGGCTTTCCACATGATATGATATACACATAATCTAAAACCGTTAGGCCACCTTTTTTTGATAACTTGGATTACGGGCACTCAGAGTTAATATTTTGGGGGGCGGGAGGAAAAAAAAAGCTGCCCTTCTGTAAGCCCTTCTGTACTGAAATTTTCCAGGGGGCGGAGGGGAAAAAAAAAAGCATGGAAAAGTCTCCTTTTGGCTATCAAATTAAGGACCAAGGTATATTGAGAAATATTCCCAAATATTCCCAACTTTGACGGCCTAATTCTGGTTGTTTGCTAGTCAGCATGTACTTTTTTTTTTTTTTTGCTAAAATTCTCAAAAAATCCCAGCGGAGGGGGGTAAAAAAATAAAAATAAACTTTTTTTTTTCCAAATGCCAAAATTCCCATCGGCGGATCCGTAATCCAAGTTATCAGAATAAAACGGCCTTACCGACATAAACCAAAACCAAAGACTTCTGTGACATGCGGTAATTTATAATCGTGTGAAATACCTCAACAACAAAAATGAAACAAAAAGATTGCAGCCACAACCATCAAAGTGACCACAATGTCCATGACTAGCTACATGCCTACATAGTCATAACGTGAATCTTTGTCTATAACCCTCCCCCCCCCCCATAACTTCTATAATTTTACAATCCACACAGGGTGTCAGATCCGCGTATAACCCGTGGCTTATCCCTCAGCATTTACGTGCATCTAAAAGCCACTGGACAAATGCCTACTGTGAGATACAACTGGTGAAAGCTTCAGATCATTAGAGTGGGTGGAAGCCGTTTACCGGGTAGTTAGAATGGGATACAATCCAATATTCATGAATCTTTTTCTTTTTACAGTGGTCTCGTCCTGTCATATACTTCCAATATTTATAAATCACCTGATACGGTTCTGTAATGGCCATTACCTGGTACCACCTGAATTTTTAACTTTGTCCATTCCAAGAAAAATTATATTCAAAGTCGCATTCCCAAAATGGCTCCACTCCCAAGAATTAACCCTTTAAGCATGGCATGTCACTAAAAAGAATTGTCGTCATGATGTACCAATGCAGCCCCAGTAAGTAACGTGCCAGTGCTGCATTGAAGCATCATGCCGACCACTCGGGAGTGTTTCAACCCTGCAGGGTGGGCATGATGCTTGAATGCAGCATTGGCGAGTTGATCAACAGGGCTGCATTCATGCATCATGACGACCATGGTAATGATGCATTAATGCATTATGCCATCTTTAAAGGGCTAATCAAAGACCGATATCTAGACAGGAATACACTGAAGCAGCTAGTGTTGCAGACACGTATAGAGTGAACAAGGCCTGAGTGGCCGCCCATACTTACTTATGCCATTGTTTGATCTGACATCTAGAAGAAAAAGGCAAGTCTAATAGTGAAACTCAGGGCGTATATATATATGGATGTAATCGCTGCATAATAAGCACCAGAGCAAATACAAGGAGTGGGGTTGTATTTGAATAACTCTAAGCGATAAGGTCAATAGTAAAAAGGGTATATGGGATCAGGATTTATTGGAAGTTTACAGGGTAAAGGGACAATACATACTACTGGGTACACTTGAGCTTCAGTCAAATATCGATATAAATACATTTTCCCCTCATTTATTCAGGAATACAACACCGACAGGGACAAACTACAAAATTTAGCTTGAGGATAAAGGAGATGATATGCAGATAAAACTCATACAGATTTTATAGATATTGAGATCTGATCAGATCTTGAATATAAACTACAGAATGAAGTAACACTGGAGATCAAATTTATTTGCTTGATAGTCAAAGCGCAGAAAAATTTGATCTCCAGAAAAAAATACCACCATAGAAAAATATACACGTAAAAAGTGAGGTACCGACCTTTTCTCAAGCGGAGAGCGCATCTCCTCGCCCATCTGGACCGAGCCGGTCTTTTTGAGCTTCATGAGGTTGACCTTGGTTTCTAGTGACATCTGGAAGCCGCCATTGTAGGCGAGGTCCACTTCCATCCATAACCCCATGTCGTCCAGGTAGGGGGCCGAGATACGCCGTATGAACGGGGTGTCCCGCCCCATGTCGATGTCGGTTACTGTTAACTCGTCTATCATGTACGGCACCTGCACACAAGTATGTATATACAAGATAATTTATATATACGCTGCATGAGCGGTAAAAGGACGTAACACATTAAAATACTACTGTAAATTCTCATGTCGACACCGCAGCTTGTACGCGAGTCTGACTCAGCTTTCTTTTAGTACCAAACAGGCCTAAATAGGGTGCAGCTTATACAAGAGTTATAGACAGTAATAAATTAGCAATTTCCAGACCCCCTCTGCTGCTTACATATAATTTGTCAAAGTCAGGGGTGCGGCTTTTACCCCAGTTAAGCATATATACGCGAGAATTTACGGTATTTGGCCATTAAAGGGTTAATATATGCATCGTATGAACGGGGTGTCCCGCCCCATGTCGATGTCGGTTACCGTTAACTCGTCTATCATGTACGGCACCGGGACACGGTGAGACACAAGTTTATGTAAGGCCAAATTTATAGAAGGATTGTTTCAGGTCACACGACCGAGCCTACTAAAACAGGCTCGACCCTATGTTTTTTTTTCATTTTTGAAGAAATTTTCATATTTGTACATGCCTTTTTCGTCAATTTTAGGGTTTACACAAAAACTGTCTAGTACTTTCATGTTTAAAAAAACAAAACAAAAAAAACAACAAAATCCGACCGACCCTAGACTTTCTCCCCATGTTACCTGAAACATACCTTTTATTTCTTTTGACCTAAGCTATAAGGGCCGTATAGGGCTTTGTTCCCAGGACTTTAGTTAAATACTTGATGCCCTTTGTCGTTATGATACAGGAGTGCAGCCTGTGTCTCATTCCAGCATCATGCTGACCGTACGGAGGAGGTAACACTTTCGAAGTGTCGGCATGATACTTTGGGGTATATTCCAAAGAAAAGTAATGTAGCCTTATGCATTGATTGATTGATTGATTTGTTTAACGTCCATACGTACATCAAGTACCTCACAGGACATCTCAAGTTGGCAAGGAGTCATCCACAAATAGTGGTAGTCTGCCTTGCACTAGTAGGACAGGTATTTATATGCTGCTTGCCCAATACAGCAGTGACCGCATCTATGGATGATTGAATCTATGAAATGAATGATCGCATCTATGAGGTGAGGGAGAAAACCGCTACCGGGGCACGTCCCCTTCTCTTTTCGAAGGATAGCAAGTGTTCTTTTATTTGCCTGGTCCTAGCTACCTGGGCTAGTACCATAGTAGGCAGGGCCAGACAAACCACGGCCTTGGTATCTCAGACGTGGTTCACTGAGGAGGGATCCCATGCCAGACCACCAGCAAGAAGGCCAGGGCCCGTGCATATGGGCAGCGGCTGCCAAAACAGCTTACGTGACTGATCACAGCAGTAAGGCACGGGACTCCTCAAGTTTTGTCGCCTTTTACGAATCCGGTATGCCCATTGGTATTATGGAAGGCTCCCGATGAAGTTATTCTACTACTTCATGCCCCCATCATGAAGATCCCCACTAACACAGGGGGAGCCTAATGCATACATTTCAGCAAAAAAGTAAGTACAAACTCGAAAAGTACGGAAAGTGGGAAAAGTAACAAAAGTTTACTTCCCACGATGGCATTTGGGATACGTATGCACCTCAGACTTCAAGGCCTTCTCAGTCAATATGGGCTTGATTAGCCTTAGGTCACCCCAAAAAAAAAGTGGTTTCTCATCACCAAGGTCTAAAAATTCTGAAGAGGGAGGTATTTTTCCCCTTCTTTATTATTT
This sequence comes from Harmothoe impar, assembly GCA_947462335.1. Lineage (NCBI taxonomy): Eukaryota > Metazoa > Annelida > Polychaeta > Phyllodocida > Polynoidae > Harmothoe > Harmothoe impar. The sequence goes on from OX381706.1 coordinate 71,330,205, forward strand.
TCACTCGCGGGCTAAAATCTATGGGATGGTATATGCTTTTCATGACCAAAATCCACATTTTAGTAGTTAAGAATTTATGAATCTTTAAAGGTAGGGAAAATGTAAGTTATTTCTATCCTACTGCATTACTGGCAGTATTACCGTAGCTTTAATTTGATACCAAATATCCCAATATTTGTCCATTTTTATCAAGTTTTTCATAAAAAATTAGCAAAAAAAAGAAGTTTTCTCAAAGGCTGATTTTAATGATGCGCGCAGTGTTGAGAAACTTTTTTTTTAATGTCCTTAACGAAAATGCATGTTCTACACATACATGATCCCCAGGGTCATTCCTTATTAGCAGTAGTTACTATAGCACAGACCAGCAGGGCAATGTCACTATTCCCCACATACCCCCATCCCATACCATCGCTGACATAATGCTTGAATAAAGGCAGTATTTGCATTATTATCCGCTTAGCGGCTATTGTTTAATCATGTATTGCTATTGTACGCCATGCTGTGTCGGTAAAGAATACATGCTAGACCCTTATACCGGTAGTTATCCTCAGGATGAAATATCAAACCAAACCAGATACCGTATTCGACGTAATAAGCGCCCCCCCCCCCCCTTTTTGAGGCATTTTTAGACTAGGACAAAGGGTCAAATTTCGCGATTTGGGGGACATTTAAACTCTTAAGTACTAAAAACGTCATAAAAATAATTTTATAAGCGCCCTGGGCGCTTATTACGTCGAATACGGTACATGTACCGTTAGTCCCTTGGCCAGAGTAAAACCCCCATGTCTATATACTACTTTGGTATACTTCCTCTTCATGCTCATGGCTATGACCGTGGCTTTTTCTTTCATGTGGAGAAACAACTTCACCATAGTTTTGTATGGGAAGGTCCGTTCTCTACACCCGCGTGGAGAAACTGAATCTCATTCTCTACAGCTCCATTTTCCATGGTATAGCTGTGAAAGCAATCTTTAATTGTGAGCTTTTAAATGGAATTGATAAATATTCACATGAAATAAATATAGAGATCTACTCAAATCAGTCAGTACTCCTGGTTTCTCCACTCGTGAGACCTTGGGGTGTATCACACTCGGCTGCGGCTCGTGTGATACGACCCAAGGTCCCACTCATGGAGAAACCTGTTATTCAGACAGATCATCGTGGTCTTTGTGTCTTTAGATTACAATGCCAATCTCGGGGTCCTGACCCGTGTCCCAGTATGTACCGTAATGTCCTGGTTAACATGCAGTTATTCATTGGACTAATCAGGTATTACATAGCAGTCTTACACACAGGGGAATGAGCTATTGACTATAAAAGTGCCATTGTTATATAAACTGGGAAGGCCCTGGAGATATCATATCTTTTAATCTGAGATTCACTCATTTGATTCCTCAGGGTTATTCAGGGTTATGCATATATTTAGGCCTACATGCAAACTTGCAAGCCCAAACCTTAAAGAGTCAGAATCAAGCCCAAACTTCAATTATTCTTGCATGAATGCAGCCCTCACGGGTTACGCACGAGGACTGCATTCATACATCATAACGACAAATGGCCTATTAAGCTGTTTAAACTGTTTCAGGACGGCTTGTCGCTAAAAGGCGACAGTTGTCGTTGTGATGCACCAATACACCCCAAGCAAGTCACTTACAAGGGATGTATTCATGCATCTTGATGATCAATAGCATGATGCATTAATGCATTATACCATTCTTTAAGGTTAAAGGGTTAAATGTATGGGAACCATACTCACGTGTATTTTGGAGAGTTTGCGCTGTATCCGTTCCTGTATCCGTTCAGCCCAGTCGGCCTCCCGTAGCAGATCCCACAAACAGCGACCCAGTAGGGCGTTCATCCACCGCGTGGACGGCTCGCACGCCGACCGGGGAGACGACACGATGGTCGACGTCACGTCCTTGTCTTTGTCCTTCTTTTGTTTGTTAGCGGCCTTCTCGTCCTTGGTGTCCTTAGGGTGGGGGGAGGTGGGGCTGGAGGCCCGGCTCCCGCGGCTCTCTGTGGCAGTACTAGCGGTACTACTGGTAGTGTTGCTGCTGGTGGTATTAGGGGAGGTTTGTTGGTCCTCGAGCTGCTCGCTCGGCATGACGAGCCCCATGAACTGAATGTAGTCCGAAAGGAGGAGCTCGCTCGGGGCGGGCGGGGGAGGCGGGAGGGGGGCGTCTCTGAGCGGCTCAGAGTGGATGGAAGATATGGAGTCAGCCGAGTCGTGCCGCCGGTGTTTCAGACTGTCCATTGTTGTGGCAGCGGTGGTGCCGGCAGCGGTGGCGGTGGCAGTGGCGGTGCTAGTGGTGGTGTCGGCGGTGGTTGATGTGGTGGTGGTAGTATTAGTAGTGGTGGGGGGTGCAGGGGCGAGTGGCGGGGTGGGTTGGCGCACCAGGTTGGGCGTCGAGTGCCGCTTCTGTAACTTACTGACTACATCGGTGCCCACTTCATAGTCACTCACCGAGCGCTCCGGGTACTGATAATTGTCTGTTGTACCACTAGGTGGCAGCACCGGGACCAAATCGCTCATCCGCGTCGGCAGTGGGTCGCCTCGCGATGCCGCGTCAAGTCTCCGGAACCAAGCCTCCTTCTCACGCCCCGTCCGGGCGAATAGGAACAACACACTATCATCACACACCTCCGGGATGACCTCATATCCCATCCCCTTAGCAAACTCATTCTCCACCGACCCCTCCTTCTTCAACCGAGACTGCACCTTTGACCCGGTCTTCGCCAGCACCACGCAGATCGGGTACTTCTTGCTCCAAACCCGCTTTTTAACTAACCCCGGCGGTACGAGCGAAACATTTGACCCGACTAGATCGAAGTGTCGTTGGTGTATGAATGTGGGTGTGGGGAGGGGGCGCTCGTCCCACATGGAGCGCTTGGGCACGTTGTGTTTGGGGCGCTGTAGCCGCAGGTTGGTCCCCTCCAGCTGCACGTACACTGAGTGGGTCTTACTGATGTGGTAGTCGTCTGGGAAGTACTGGTGCAGCTCGTTCATCCACACCTGAAACACAAACAGAAATATACACATTAATTAGTGAAACTCGGCAAGTATAAGCAGAGGAGATCTGGGTGCTACAGTAAATTCCCGATAACTACCCACGGGTTGAACGCAAACCAGACTCTTTTTTTATTTGATACCAAACATGCCTATGGGTATAAAGTGCAGGTTGTACAAGGGTTTTAATATACACTATAGTACCAAATCTCCCCAAGTTAGGACCCCAGATTGGGTTATAGGATTTTTCTGAGTTGGGGGTTATACGGGAGGTGCAGGTTCATAGTATGGGTAGTTATACCCAGGATTTATGGTAGTTAGAGGCAACATGCGTGTTATATCTGGGAATCTAGGAACATGTAATTCAAAGCAGGCTTGGTCATGTAGCATAGTGCTTACTCCTCTTGTTGTCATGATGCTTAGATGCGTAAATGCATCATGACAGGGCTGATACAATCCCAGAGGGTTGGCAAGATGCGCCATTGTAGCGACGGCGAGCCAGCGCTGCGTCAGTGCATCATAACGCCAAATGTTGGCTTTAGGCTGTCCTTAAAGGGCTAATATCATAAAGATTTGACATGTGATTAAAATCAGAAATGACTCAAGGGTAATCATGTAATCCGTAATTATGTAATTGGCAATTAGTAATTAGCATGTTACATTGGCATGTCATCTTGTACCCTAATCTTATACATTTATTTGTCCTTCTGTCCTATTAAATGGTTAAGATTTTCCAAGAGAAGCCATGATCTTGGGTAAAACAGGGGTAACCTTACCTTTTTAATGTAATTTTGTAAAATTATAAAAGAAAAACATTCTAATAAAAACACCCCTACCTAACGCTACCGGAAACACACTGCTTTTTTGGGGGGCTTAGCTATATTATTGATTTTCAAGCTCTTTTTCCAGGAGACTGACAGCAACAGGTTTCAATAAACTGTAGTGCAATGTATAACCTGTAATAGCACAAACAAACAGCTGCCGGACCAACACCCTTGTGCTGGGAATCGATTTGATGATGACATATGAAGCAGGCCTCTAGCTGGTGGGGTGAGGAGGTGGGATGAAGCTGAGAGGACTGTCTATGTACTTAACGTAGGGAGTGGTCATTTCTTAACAATGGGGGTGGGGGGCAGGTATTTATTGGGGCAAGCGCGGTGACATTTTTCTAGCCCCCCCCCCCCTGATTTTAAATTGATTGCTGCAGACTGCTTTGAGCTATAACAACACATAAGGTTTTTCACCAAAAAAGGGGGAAATTTATTTGGTCCACCCCCTTAACAGGGGCCCAAATTTTGTTGGTCCTTCACTGTTAATGGGTCTAAATATTTTTGGTCCTCCCCTCCCCTAAATTCAGCACCCCCCCCCTTTGTTGTTAAAAAAATGACCACTCCCTCACTGACACCCTGTGTGTGTCAGCTGGCCGGATCACCGGCTGCACCACACACCACTTGTGAGGCCGTATTGATCTGACCCTTTAAGGACCGCATGGTGCTTTAATATGCCATGCGCTTTGTCGTCATGCTGCATGAATGCAGCCCTGGCAAGTAACTTGCGAGCGCTGCACTCATACACAATGCCGACTTTACAAGGTAGATACGCTGCCGTTCGGTCATGATGCATTCATGCAGTCCTGGCCATTAGACTCGTCATGATGCATTCATAAAGGCCATAGCACCTTATACAGCCCTTATTTGGTTAACAATTACAGCTCTGTGCTTGGACACAAGTTGCTAATAGCCGGGTGACATGTGTACATCTGTCTCCCTATAACCTAACACTGATTCTCCACACACCCTATTCAGCCCTTTATACATGCCGGTAACCGCTGTGGTGTCATCTGTGGTCATGGCATAAACTAAGGAGATTTTGGGGAGCTGCTCCCTAATGTTAATTCAATGAATTTGCTTTCTATTAGCTACTAACAGTAAACCTAAAGATACTAAATACAGTGTTCCCTATATTGATTAGTATTCTTTGCTGTGGGTGCTTGGATTATAACAATAATTTGAATATATATGTATACACATATATGGTACTCAATTGTGAAAAACAATGGCGGAGTCAGGTAGGCAATAGCAGAGGGAGGCAATGGGAGAGGGAGGCAATGGGGGAGGGAGGCAATGGGGGAGGGAAGCAATTGGGGAGGGAGTCAATGGGGGAGGGAGGCAATGGGGGAGGGAGGCAATGGGGAGGGAGGCAATGGGGGAGGGAGGCAATGGGGGAGGGAGGCAATGGGGGAGAGAGGCAATGGGAGAGGGAGGCAATGGGGGAGGGAGGCAATGGGAAGGGAGGCAATGGGGGAGGGAGGCAATGGGAGAGGGAGGCAATGGGGGAGGGAGGCAATTGGGGAGGGAGGCAATGCAGGAGGGAGTCAATGGGAGAGGGAGGCAATGGGAGAGGGAGGCAATGGGGGAGGGAAGCAATGGGGGAGGGAGTCAATGGGGGAGGGAGGCAATGGGGGAGGGAGGCAATGGGGAGGGAGGCGATGGGGGAGGGAGGCAATGGGGGAGGGAGGCAATGGGGGAGAGAGGCAATGGGAGAGGGAGGCAATGGGGGAGGGAGGCAATGGGAAGGGAGGCAATGGGGGAGGGAGGCAATGGGAGAGGGAGGCAATGGGGGAGGGAGGCAATTGGGGAGGGAGGCAATGCAGGAGGGAGTCAATGGGAGAGGGAGGCAATGGGAGAGGGAGGCAAAGAGGGAATGGGAGAGGGAGGCAATGGGGGGAGGCGATGGGGGAGGGAGGCAATGGGGAGGGAGGCAATGACAGAGTATCACGCCCTTGGTGGTTATGATGCATGAATACAGCCCTGGTGAGTAAAACCTCATGCCGACCCAATGTATCACCACTGAGTTACTCGCCGGTGTTACATTGGTGCATCGTGACAAAAACTGTCACCTTTTAGTGACATGCTAGCCTATAAAGGGTTAAAGTGCTAGACATTAGGATCTATTCAACTGGTAGTCTGTTCTGTAGGGCCCAGCAAATAAATGTTGTGTTTCAGATAACGTGCTGAAAAAAATAGATAGGGTAGGTCGGATAATAATTTTTTTAACTTCTTTTTTTTTTCTACAAAGCCTGCAAAATCTACATTTCTAGATATAGTTTTGTGCCGAAAACTATGACATTTGAGAGATGCAAATGCTTACATCAAATCAATCAATCTGGTGAAATCTATGTAGAAATATTATGACAAGTTGTAAATTTTGTTAAGATAAGAAGAAATTTGTCAACTTAAAAAAAAAAATTTTACTCTTTGGAAAATTGTCAAAAAAATAATAAGTGTCCTGTTTAGGTAGGTAGGGTCAGGTCACCTGAAACAAATAGTTTATTTAGCTAGACCTAGAGCTGCTGACCAGACAGGCGTCCACAGCCCTCCCTCATCACACAAAGGACCTTCACCTTTTCCATCCTCCCACACAGGAGCTAATTTAAGTGCACAATGAACTATTTATATCTACTAGTCATTTCTACACTCCCATTGATGTTTACCTTGTCAGAATTCAATGTAGCCCCCATATTTGCCTTAACCCTTGCAGGGCCGCATATTGCTACTTTGTACTATGCTCTTGGTCATCATGATGCATGGATGCAGCACTGGCGAGTCACTTAAGAAGGCTGCATTTAAGGTGGATCGCTACCTCTTGAATATGGACCCACTGCGCAGGTAACTGCGCATGTAGCTTAAACATCTCAGAATGAGATGATATTAAATAAATGGGTACATATATATGCTGACTAAGCAATATCAAAAAATTGGACAGTTTTGAACAAAATTGAGCTTTATATTGGACTTTGAATATTTGCTAAATTTGTAGACAATAATATTTGCTATTTTTGACATAAGCTAGAATATTGACATTATTAATCAATAAATCATTATCTAGCTTGATATAAATGTCACTACATTGCTTGAGGTAACCAAGGGCATAAAGTGCAACCATTTCATACCCTGATTTTTGTCATTTTACCCACTATTTTAGGCATTGGATAAAGGATTTAGACCATTTTTGCACTATTTTTAAACTTCAAAAGGCCAAAAAAACTAGAAATATGCCCGGGACCCCCTATCAATAGCACTTCCATACGTTAGCAAATGATCTTAACCATTCTCTGAGAGAGTTTAAAAAAATTCTGTTAACTTTGAATACTATTTTTAGCTAATAAGGCTACAAAATAATGAAAATTTATTCCTATTCTTTCCTGAAACCTCATATTTTTACCCAGAATGCCATTGCATACAACTGTAAAATTATTTTTGCAGTAAAGTGAAACATGTAGGCGTTTCACATGTGAAGTTTTACATTTCTGTGCATAATGGTTGATATGAAAAAAAAACATAGAAATTTTCATATTTTTTTCTATTTTTTTGTGAAAAATGTAAATACTTTATTTTTTTTAAATTCTGTATTTAAAAAACTAGCTCGGGACCCCCCATTTTTCTTTTCATTTTCCGATTCTATATTATCTAGACTGCATGTGAGAAAAAAAAAGAGAAATTCTGTTAACTTTGATCAAAGGGTAGCGACCCACCTTAAGCATCATGACTCCTCGTCGGGAGTGTATCAATCCCATAGGATTGGCATAATGCTTGGAAATAGCACTAGTGCGTTACTCACCAGGGCTGCATTCATGCAACATGAGGACAAAGTGCATAATCATAACGCATTAAAGCACCATCTGGCCCTTAGAGACTTAACAAAGGTCAATGTACCGAGTGCTGCTGCATTGTTAATGGTTTGATCTGTTGCCAGCTGCATCGTCTACTCAGGTTATTTAGCTGCTTCATTTGATGCTCTACCTCCTTAAATGGACTCTTCATCAGTCACTTAAATACACTACCCTACTGTAGTACTTATTGGCCTCCACTTCATGTCAATTGTCATACATTACATTGTCATTCAATCAGTGACTGTATGTAAACAATGCCTTTTGTTTACTCATATACGACATAGAACACAGAAAAAAGAGACAGCATCAAAAGGGAGTCCTGGTTGCCTCCAGAATGACTCCCCTCTTAAGGGGAGCCCAGGTCCTTATGTGACTCTCTTAAGTGAGTCGGGAACTATGTGACTCCCCCAGGTGACTCTCTTAGGTCAGCAAGGGAGTCACTTAGGCTCCCTCAATTGGCCTAGGCTCCCCTTAAGAGGGGAGTCATTCTGGAGGCAACCAGGACTCCCTTTTGACGCTGTTTCTTTCCTCTGTGAAGTTACAGAGCAGTTGTGAACACAAGCAACTCATATCAAATATATTGGAGAAGTTCATTAGCAATAATTCTAATCATTTATCTGTAAGATATGCTCTAGATCAGCCTTTTGTTTTGAAATGAATATATTGATTGAACACACATGTACCTGTAGCCAAAAAGCATATCCTACATATTAGGCAATTATACAGGGTTCTCCCCAGATTGCGTGGGTGTTCTTTATATTGCCACAGGTGTAAAAGTATCCAGAATCACTGCTGGTGGTTTCGCTCCCCATAGGATTTTGCTTTTTTTCCTTCGCGATGAGAATAAATTTCTATAAATATAAATCTTTAGTCACTATTTATTAATAGTAATGTTACAATGTCTATGTAAGACATTCATCATGTGCATAATTTGCCTCCAATTTGTCCCTCATCCAATTTGTCGGCCAACCCCATTTTACGGCATCATTTCTCAGTCTGAGCAGAACGGCGATGATCTAGCCCCTTCAGGAAGATCTAGTGGTATAATAGGGTGCTATAGTCCCAGTTGTTGGGGCTGTGTGTCTGGTTGGCACGAGGCCAAGTATCAGCCAGACCTACTTAGTTCTCCGGCTGAGCCATCCTCTGCTAGCACCCACCAGCATCACCGTAATATATTGACCTTAATCTCCGCGTTCTTCTTCCTATACCTGCTAACTGCATGCCTACTACATTTGTATATACGGCTGCGGCTTCACGCACGGGTCTAGGTACTATGTATTTTATCCCTTCTTCCTCATCCCGTTGCCTGCGCTTCTTCTATCATTGCCTGCCTCCCATTGCCCACCTTTTTATCACCTAACACATCTATTGCCTTCTATAGAACTACCTGTCTGGACTATTGTCTCTCTTCCCATTGCCTCCCTCCATTCATCATTGCCTCCCTCCTCTACTGCCTGGGCCAAAAAAAAAAAGGTTTGTTTCAGGTAACATGGGCAGAAAATGTTGGGTCGGTAGGTCGGATTTCTTTTGTACTCTTTCTTTTTTACATGAAAATACCAGCCGGCCGGTCCGAAAACCTAAGAGTTGACCGAAAAAGAGTAAAAATACAGAAATTTCTTCAAAATTGCATAAAAAAACACGTAGGGTTAGCCCTGTTTTGATAGGGTCGATCGGGTTACCTGAAACAAACTTTTTTTTTGGCCCTGCCCCCATTGCCTCCCTCCCCCATGCCTCCAACTACCATTGCCTCTTTCCACCATTGCCTCCCTCTCCCATTGACTGCTCCCCCATTGCCTTCCTCCCCCACTGCCTTCCTCCCCCATTGCCTCCCTTTCCCATTGCCTGCTCCCACCATTGCCTCGCCCCCTATTGCCTTCCTCTCCCATTGCCTTCCTCCCCCATTGCCTCCCTCTCCCATTGCCTGCTCCCCCCATTGCCTCGCCCCCCATTGCCTTCCTCTCCCATTGCCTTCCTCCCCCATTGCCTCCTCCCCCATTGCCTTCCTCCCCCATTGCCTCCCTCTCCCATTGCCTGCTCCCCCCATTGCCTCGCCCCCCATTGCCTTCCTCCCCCATTGCCTCCCTCTCCCATTGCCTCCCTCCCTCATTGCCTCCCTCTCCCATTGCATGCTCCCCCCATTGCCTCGCCCCCATTGCCTTCCTCCCCCATTGCCTCCCCCCCCCCATTGCCTCCCTCTCCCATTCGACTTAAATTAAAAGTGGTTTGTTTGCATTATATTTCAAAACCATCGCCCATAAGCAAAATAGAACTTTCGAGGTTAAAACTCGGCTTATAGCAGATAAAAACGCCAAATAAAATTTGGCTTACAGCTGAGGTTTTATGGTAAGTGTTGAGAACTGGGTGAGGGGGAACAGAAGAGGACGACGATACGGTTCACATACAAGTACCAGTGGTTATATATAACTTTAATATCTGAACCATTAGATAGAACTTTCCTGGGAAGTCATTAAAATCTCCCGAGCGTTGAAACAGAGTAAACAGCACAATTAAGGATAGGCTTTCCCCTCCTCTTTCCATGAAGAAACTAAATATTTAATGGACTATAATTTGATGAGTTTTCATCAGAGAATTACATATTGAACACCATTATGATCGTATATTATGCCCCTTTCAAATTCCTTGCATTAGAATGACCGTTGCTAGGGATGGAATGTGAATGGAACAAAAACGTTCTTTTTTAGGTTATTTTTCTTTCAACAGCCCTTTAGGGGGGATTATCATCAAAATTGATATTTTTGATTGATTGGCTGTTTTCTAGACATGATTTGCTAGAGAACGGTCCCTCAGTTTATGGAAATTCTTATTATTAAGGCCTGCAGAGCTGTTCAAAGTAAGAAAATTGGGAAAAAATCAATAAAATCGTAAAATCACCATTTTTTCCCAATTTTCTTACTTTGAACAGCTCTGCAGACCTTAATAATGGAAATATCCATTAACTGAGGGACCGTTCTCTAGCAAATCATGTCTAGATAACAGCCAAATCATCAGAAATGTTAATTCTGAAGATTTTCTATCCCATATGGCTGTTAAAAGAAAAGTAACCTAAAAAAGAACGTTTTTGTTACATTCACATCCCATCCCTAGCAACGGCTCTTAAAATCCAATTAATTTGAAAGAGGCATAATATATGGTCATAATAGTATATATTATGCCATGTTCTGACAAAAACTCATTAAATTAGAGTTCATTGAAAGTGTAGTTTCTGCAAAGAAAGGGGAGGGGAAAGCCTATCCTTAACATAACTCATACTAGAGTGGAGGTAACGTATACTTTGAAGCTCTGCCAAAGGTTACCGGTACCATAAAATCTTGCGTATGACACCAACTCACGTAATAGCCTCACCCTCAACTTTAAGAAATTATATAAGCCGCACAGAGGTTCGGATAATGGCAATTTCAGTACTGTAGTATACTTCCAAAAGCCCTTGTATAAGCCACACTCTACATTGGCATGTTTGGTATGAAATGAACGCTGGTTCTGATTCGGGTCCAAGCCACGGCTTTAACGTGAGGTTTTACAGTAGTTCATTTTCTAATCATGTTCGCTACACAAATACATGTATGGTGATGGCTATATCGCATATCACGTAACTACATGCGTCGTTAAATAAGTGGTTATTTGTTAACAACAGGCGGCGGAGTTTGTGGATTTCTGGTGGACGAAAAAAAAGTTTGGACCACTCGAAGGGAACCAAAAGAATTTGGACCCTTTGAAGAGGGGCAAAAAAAAAGAAACCACCCTTTTTAAGCGAAAAAGCCAGTGCGTTACTATAGCTCAAAGGGGTCGGCTGCAGTAGATTTAAACTATCTTGAGGGGGGTGAACCGAAAAAATTTGAACCCCTCTTGCGGAGTACTGGAAAAAATTCGGTCCGGCTATGCAAAATTCCACCAACCCCCACCCCCCAACCCACCCCCTCGTTAAAAATGAGCACTCCCTACGGTAACTGTTAAAACAGTGAGCAGGAGCAGGTGGGTGTATGGCCTCTGATGAGGTGCCCAGAATAAGCTACTCAGGGCCTCCTGGGGGACCACAGTATGGATTCTAGTCAGCCATTAGAGCAGGGCTTCTACAACTTCTCCGCAAATCAAGAAAAACATTTTTGCGGAAAAACACTTCCCTCCTGCATCGGGCTTGATGCATAACTCCCTCGTAGGCTTGTCCACCACAGTAGAAAGTTAAACATTAGGCTGGTTGAGGGTGAGAAAATTTCACAAAAAAAGTGATAGCCAGCACATCATGAAAATGACATTGAAAAAGCTGCACTTTAAAGGGGACTCTGGTGACCCACCAGTTTACAGTCGACCCTTACTTCCTCGAACCTTTACCAAGTTGAACCCCTCACTTCCTCAGACATAAGCTCTGCAACTGGTTTATATGTTCTGTTATATTTGGACTTATTTCCTCGGATAATTTGCTTCCTCAGACATTTTTTCTTGCATTTTTAAAATTCCAGGAAGTGTTGAACCCTGATTTCTTACCCCAGCTTGATATGGCTTGGCTGAACAAACTGAACTGAAGTATACACAACAGAGCAGAAATGTGCGTCTGAGAAATATTCAATACAGAATACAGATATGATACTCCCAATGGGGCCTGAAGGATGTGGAGCAACTACATTGGAGTTATTTCTGCACTGGTGTCCCTAGAGTCTCTGGCTAAGACAGTTTCTGAAGACGTCATCGTTATTTCTCTCACTCCCCCGCTGCAGTCCCACTCGGGGAGTGCTCGGCAGCGTAAACCCCCGCAGAATTTTAACGAGTGCCTCTACTGCTCTCGTCCTTTCCCCTTTGGTCACGGTCAAGGTCATGGCACTGTGAGGTCAATGTGGAGGTTAGACTTGGAGGGCTTGGCAAGGTCAAGGGAGGCATATGAGAAGGGCACGGCCATCTTTAATGACACCTAACCATTGCACAGAGGCCGCTATGAAGAAGCCCATTGGTGGAGTACTGTATTGATACATACTGTGCATACTGTACTGTTCAAACACTTGATGTAGCATAAACCACAAGGCCAACTCTTTTATATATACATGTGTGTTCCATGCAACCCAACCCTAGATCCAAATAAGGGCCGACCCTAGCATTTTCCCTCAATTTTGGAGATTCTTTTCAGTTCTTATTTTTCTTTGGCAGTTCTTTGGTCAAGACTAACAAGTTCCCACTGATCTCAGTGACCTGAACAATAGTTTGACTTCACATAATGGCTTTTTAAGAGGGACATCCAACAACTTCTTAATATTTCTAGTCACTGGAGATATTATCGAGTCATCCTGATTTGCAAGTCAATGTGGTAATTCTTGATTCATTTCTTGTGCTCTCAAGATGTTTTTTTTAATCCGACCTAGCCTAAAATTTCGGATTATGTGCCCTGGAACACACATTTTATTTGCCCAGTAATAAGTTATGTGCAGTAGTGTGGGACATTTAGGACACATTTATGATTCTACCCTGTTATTCACACGTGCCGTTTAAGCCAGCGGTTCATGAGTTCCCTATTCACTTAAGTTATTGTCGAGTGTTATTTCAGGAACATCATATTAAATGACCAGCGTATTTCAAAGGTTGATATTAAATTTAGACAAATGACCCTCATATGGTTCCAAAATGATGTAGGTAATTATATATCCAATGAGAGCTTATAAAATGGGGTTAGTTATATTTGGTATATCTACTCCTCTACCAGCATATACCACCTAATTGACTTAACATATTAACCCAATTCTAGTCAGATACAATAACAATAGTTCTAAGTAAATTACGGCAATAGATATAACTTAGCAAAACAAAGGCCTGAGAAAGGTATGAGTTCAAAATTATTTGTATTTGTCTAGTCAAAGGCACACTCACCCATATTCAATGATCTACTCCATACTTTGCCTAGAGGGGTACATTCTCGTGTGTATGAAGGTTCTGATCCCTCCTTTACTTAACTACCATATGGTGCTCTACATGATGTATTCAATTTGTAATAATCCTTCATACACTCCTAACATAACTATATATGGTAATTATGATACTAATACATACATTTACCCTGACCATAGGTCGGTTTACAGAGTATATAAGGGATGAAAGTCTTCACGCTTTTCCCTGATTTCAAGTTGTTGTTTTTTTTATGTCGCAAAAATCTATACTTAACTATAGAGGACGTTTATTCTGAGGCCTAAATTTGAACTTTTCAAATTATTTTGAGATTGGTCACTTTTATCCCTGGTATATGATAGGCCAGCCATTAAAAAAAAGTCATTTTCTTTTTGACCTATAGGTACAGACATATTCATACACCAAATGCCCCTTATTTCTGCAGAATGGCCTTTTTCCCAGATGGTCAGTATATATCCCATTAACCTACAACTGAGTGTAGCAATAATCAATCAGTCAATCACCCCATTGTGACAAGTGGGACTGGACGATCAATAGATCAATTGATCCCACCTCTTGTTCTTGTAATAGACCTAGCATGTTGCGAATGCACTCATAAGGCCAAAGAAAAAAAGGTTTGTTTCAGGTAACTCGATCGACTCTATCAAAACAGGGCCGACCCTACGTTTTTTTATGCAATTTTGAAGAAATTTTCGTATTTTTACCCTTTTTGGGTCAATTTTAGGGTCTTCGGAGAGCCCGGCTAGTACTTCCATGTTTAAAAAAGTACTTCCATGTTTAAAAAAAAATTAAAAATCCGACCACCGACCCTACATTTCCTTCCCATGTTACCTGAAACAAACCTTTTTTTTGGCCTAACAAACATGCTATATAGCCAGTTTACAGCGTGATCCCATTGGACTGACTGTCTTACATTTATATTTTATATTTCCCTGGGTGAAGTCAGAATGTGGAGGACTGACAGATTGATAGGAAAAAGAAAAGAGATATTTCTTCGCTACAACATATAAAAGCCATAGTGTGGTACTTTCTCATCTCTCTCCCATAGCCAGAGTGTGGCATTTGACATGAAAGCCATCACATATTTTCTTCTCTCCACTGAGACCACGCAAGGCAATCTTCTGATTCTGTTGTTCAGTCCTGATGTCAATTTTGCAGTTGCTTTTAGAGAACGTAGCTGTTTAAGCCATATCAATAGTCAACCCTCACTACCTCGAACATTTACTACTTTGGATCCCTCACTTCTTTGGACAGGTGCCTGGCATTCCATTATATTGAGACTTAATTTCCTCGAATAATATGCTTCCTAAGACATTTTCCTTTACATTTTACAAATTCGCGGAAGTGAAATACTGTAGTAATACTTTCTGGGCAATCTGTTAAATATATGTGATTCCCCGGTGGTTTCTTCTGATTCACTGTAAACGTCTTTTTCTAGCTTCGTTCCTCTGAATTCAGTATCAAAGGAGCGATGCTGCCCATTTTGAAACCATAGTGTCGCTTTTACTGACTTCATAGTTAATCCAAGGATATGGCTTTTTTCTGAATCACCTGTTGACGCCATGATGTGGCTTCTTCTAAATTCAGATTTATGATCTGGCTACTTCTGAATTTGCTATGATATGGATTCTACTGAATTCAGAGCTGAATGAACTGTGAAAGCCATGATCTAGCTTCTTCTTGATGAAGAGTTAAAGCCATGCTATGGCTTGTTCTGAATCCATAGTTTAAGTCATGATCTGGCTTTTTCTAAATTTCTCTAATAACAGAGTAAAAACCATGATGTGGCTTCCTCTGAATTCAGACTTAATTCCATTATGTTGCTGTTAAAACCATAACAACCCAGTGAGCACATACTCTGCAGAGCTTAATAGGTGCTTATTAAGAGCTGCTTTTGTGGGCTGTGCCCACTGGGAAGGCTCCTCCTGAATTAATGGCCATTCTTCTGAATAAACTGTGAAAGCCATGATGTGACTTCTTCTGAATCTTAAGTTAAAGCTAGATGTAGTTTGCTCTGAATAAAGAATTAAAACCATGATGTGGCTTCTTCGATTCACCCATTCCATCCAACACCTCTCCCCTCCCCATGCTCTCTCTTTCAGCCCAGCCCCCCTTCTCTCTCACCCATTCCCATGCCCTCTTTCACCCAACCCCACACCTCTCTCACCAATTCCCCCAATAACTCTCCTCTTCCTCATGCCCTCTCTTCCAACCCACCCCCAGCTGTCATATATTCCCTGCTATTCGTCATCCCCACCTTGATTTCTCTCCCCCCCCCCCCCACTTACATATTCCCTCTTATACCTCACCCCTAACTCCTCTCCCACCTATTTCTTACTATCATAACTATGACTCCCACTCCTTCATATAGTCTCCTCCCTCCCCACCCTACTCCTCTCTCATCTATTCTGCCCTATAGCACTCCTCATCCACACCCTCTCTTCCACCCCACCCCCACACTCCTTCCCCGCCCTTGCCCTCTCCAGTCCCCGCGGCCACCCTGCAGCCACCTCGGCTTATACCGGTATACAGCACACTCGTGTCTACTCCCGCATCGATCCAGCACAGACTGGGGCAGAAATCAATAACGCCTACTTCTTTTTTCTGCCCGTCTACCCCTCACGGGCAGTGTAATACTAGCCATGCAGCCCCTTATATTAACCCTTTAAGGACTGCAGAGTGCTGCAATGTGCTATGCCCTTTGTTATTATAATGCATGGACTGCACTTAGGCCAAAAAAAAAGAACTTAAAAAAAAACAAAAAAACATACTAGCCGGCTCCAAAAACCCAAAAATTCACCAAAAAAGGGTAAAAACACAAACGTTTCTTCAAAGTTGCATAAAAAAAACGTAGGGTCGGCCCTGTTTTGTACTGTTTTGATAGGGTCGGTCGGGTTACCTGAAACAAAACTATTTTTTTGTGGCCTCATGTATCACGCTAACCCAACGGTTATAATCTTAAAGGGCCTTATATAATGATAAGAGTTATTCACCAGGGCTGCATTCATGCATCATACCGACATGGGCAAACCGCATGCATTAAAGCACCATGCTGTCCTTAAAGGGGCAGTGACATCACAGTGCATACATGTACAACCCTGTAATACTGCCATATATAGAGCAGCCTAGAGCATTGTCTTTTCTTTTCAATTATATTTAATTTTGATCAAGGATATAAGTATTCCCTTTTGCCACTGCCATATATGTCAATAATCAAACTTGTACCCGGTAATTACCCTTTCCTGTCCTTTGATTTGACCAGGTCACCTTCGAGAGACACAGTTACAAGTGTGTAAGACAGGGATCTACAGTGTATTTCGAGGCACAATATTGATGGCATCCATGCCCATCCATAGGTTTAGCATTGTGAAATTTCATCCGTCGACGAAATCATGTCTAATCGACGTTAGTGGAATACTCTTTTTATATTTGCCCTGTATGGTACGTTAGTAACAGGAATTGTTTCTTCAAGTACACTTAACTTTGTTGCGTCCCCCTGACCCCCAATGATGAAAACTGACTGCTCCATTAGTCGGAATATTATCATGGAAATATGGGCTAGCATATGTTATCAAACAGGTCACCTGACCTTACAGAGCGCCTGAAGGATGTGCTGATTAGACAAGATAGACTGCTGAGTCGCAGGTTCTTGGGTTTTCCCTTTTAAGGCCACATAGCGATTTGATGCATTAGGCCCTTGGTTGTCATGATGCATGAATCCTGCCCTCAATAGTAACTCGCGAGCGTTACACCCATGATTCGGGGTTAATGTATACACTCCCGAAGGGTCGGCATGATGCACCAATGCAGCACCGGCGAGTTACTTGCTGGGGCAGGATTGGTGCATCATTACGACAAATGTCCAGGGTTCCCACAAAAACTTCAGATTGAAATTCCATGACATTTCCATGACATTCCATGACAAAAATCTCAGTTTTCCATGACATTTATAACATTCTTGTGGGGGTTGGGCGGCTTGGCCCCCGAGAAAATATCTAAAATCAAGAAAGCAAATAGAAAGCTGATAGTACAGAGTCAATTTGAGTTGACACTGATTGTACAGAGTCAACTCAAGTTGACCCTTCATATAAGTAGAGTCATTAGCAGTTTGACTCTCTATTTTACCCGAGCCATGTGGGAGACACAGTTGACACCTTTACTTTTCTGTGTGTAGTCTTAAAGGAGTGCTGGTCTTGTATGAGCCCCGGGGGTATAGGGGCCTCCAACATTTTCATAAGCACTAAACCAGGACCTTGAATAAGCACCTGTCTTGTATACGGGCCTAGCATATCCTGGTACTTCAGGTAGGCAGGGGCTACACCCTCATCTCCTTATCAGGTTAATCCCCTTCTTTTGAGTTTGAGTTTAAATAGCCTTTATTTTCGTCATTTCATCACAACAGTTACATTTGCAGATGTCCATTATATACTTCAAAAATAAGGCAGGCTGCATTTAGGATTACTCATCCCATTTATGGCTGCAACCTTTACACCAATACATTTAACCTTTCATAGCTGCTTGTATAGCGCAGACTCTTTTACACCTGGGACAAAGGGACTGGTAAGAAGTTCACCCATAATACACTGGCAGTCTGCTCTGAAATCGGGGGCCTAACCAGAATAAATTGCTCTGAGTCAAGATGGCGGCCCCCATAGCCTACTGCGCTAGTCCCGTATAAGCGCCAGGGGTAAGAGCACATCCAAATTGAAGAGTGCCTTGGCGCTTTATCGCGACAATACGGTAGCTGCCCGTGTCACAGGTATCTGGTTTACGTGGTCAGCAACTAGATCTACCTGTGTACTCCGCTATATCAGAGTGGATGGCTAAACTCGACACTGCAACATCAGCATTTCTTTTAGTCGTCATGCAACATGGAGCTTAGTGACATGAGGGGAAAATAAATGATATGACGTGACAGGGTATTTCTTAAATTTGACACGGGAAATAACAGGTTCTTTATCTTAGAGGCGACATTGGACATGGGTATTTAGCGACAGGTGAGATGGCCATTTCTTAAATTGGACATGCGACATATGGGGACCCCCTACTATCCAGACCCCCATTTACATTGTAGGCACATGGCACTCTACCTCTATACTCATTATACAGAAAACACATGATACTCGTGAGAAAAGTATTACCATTATAAACAATAAGGCCCAAAAAGCCTACGATTCTGACCAAAATTACATAAAATTTGATTAAAACTCGTAGATTCACATGGGATTGATAAAATCTTTAATTCAGTTTTCTGTTTGTGGGGACAACTTAAAACCAAAAGATATATACATTGGACACGCCTTCCTCCCTCAAACTTTAGCCTTATTCATCATATTCCTTATCTCACAGCAGTCTAATATGCCTCCTCTCCCCCCCCCCCCCCCCCCCCCCACACACACACTGGGGGTTCAGTGTGATAAGGTGCAGCTAACACAGTGCAGCATATTGACTACAGCACAGCGTCTCATCAACGGCTGCACGGAGACCACTGCATAGTAACCCTTTAAGTTAACCCTTTAAGGACGGATGTTGCTAAAAGATGACATTTGTCGTCATGATAGACCAATGCAGCCCTGGCGAGTAACTCGCCGGTGCTGCATTGGTGCATCATGCCGACTCTTCGGGAGTGTCTCAAACCCATAGGGTCGGCATGATGCTTGAATGCAGCACTGTCAGACGAGTTACTCGCCAGGGCTGCATCCATGTATCATGACGACCAAGGTACTATGCATTAATGCACTATGCCGTCCTGAATGGGTTAAGCACTGCATAGCGCTTTGACACTTAAAGGATGGCATAACGCATAGATGCACCTTTACCTTGGTCGTCATGATGCATGAATGCGGCCCTGCTGCATTCAAGCATCATGCCGACCATACAGGGTTGAGACACCCCAAAGGGTCGGCACGATGCACCAATGCAGCCCTGGCGAGTTAACCTGATAGTTACCCAACAGGGCTACGTTTAATTATCACACTGAACCTACAGGGTTGATACACATCGGAAGGATCTATTAGATGTTTGAATGCACCCCTGGCGATTTTACTCACCAGGACTGCATTCATGCATCATCAGGCCACGCTTAAAAAAAAGTTTGTTTCCGGTGGAGCGGGTGGCCTAAAAAAAGAGTCACCCGGTCTGCCGCAAATTCTTTTTTTTTTCTTCTTTTTTTCTTTTTTTTTGAAATGTGGAACATGTCTTTCCCACCCGGTACATGGTCATTGCATATCTCTATATAGGCATATTTGGTATCAAATGAAAGCTGAGTGTTAGGCCGTTTTATCCTAATAATTGAGTTTACAGAACCACCACCGAGAAAAAAATATCGGGCAAAAAAGTAATAAATCGGCCACCATGACCCAAAAAAAAGAAAGAAAAAAAAAGCGGGCGGGTGGCATTGGGAAAAAAAGTCACCCGCCCGCTCCACCGGAAACAGACTTTTTTTAAAGTGTGGCCTCACGACAAAGGGGATAGCAAATGAAAGCACGGTGCTGCTCCTAAGGGAATAACCATTCATGTGACGTCATAGTGGCATGTTTTCAGTGGATAACAACGCTAAAACTACAATGACGTCACAGGATGGCGAGTGACAGTGTTTACAATGTAAGATAAATATACAGCAGTCCAACATTATAGCACTCCAATGCACTATATGGATATATATCTAAAACTGGACATCGACATCCATGTAACAGAATCCTTCTTACAGAAAGCTATATTTAGTAGAAGTAGAAATCCATGAATATCTATATGAAGGAGAACACCATGTTCATGCCTATGAATATGTCTGTGTGTATGTTCATTTAAAGTTTCAAGATTGCAACCATTCATTGAATGCCACCATGCTTTCAATGTAATCTCGAATTGCAGTTGCAGTAATTTGATACTAATAAAAAAAAAATCTATTCCATTTTTCTTTCATGAACAGTTGGCATCCCATAGATTCAAGATGGCTATCACTCATTGAATGTCCCGATGCTTGAAATGCAATCTTGACTTGTAGTTGCATTAATTTGATACTATCAAAAAAACAAATCCTATTTGATTTTTCCTTCATTCAACCCATTCAAGATGGCTACCATTTACTAAATGCCACAATGCTTTCAGTGCAATGAAGAATTATAGTTGCATTAATTTGTATAATTCATATAATAAAATTTCTATTTGATACCTTTTTCAAACACAGTTGGCACCCCATAGGTTTAGGATGGCCACCATTCATTGAATGCCCCAATGCTTTAAATGCAATCTTGAAATGTAGTTGCATAAATTTTATACTGTTAAAAAAATCCAATTTAGTTGTTCTTTTCATGAAGAGTTGGCACCCCATAGGTTCAAGATGGCCACCAGTCATTGAATGCCATAATGCTTAAATGCAATCTTGAATTGCAGTTGCATTAATTTGATTCTTAAAAAAAACACTTTCTTTTCTTTCTTTCATGAACAGTTGGCACCCCATACATTCAAGGTGGCTACCAGTCATTGCATGCCACAATGCTTTAGGTGCAATCACAAATTGTAGTTGCATTAATCTGATACTAATAAAAAAACTAATTCTATTCTTTTTTTTAAATTCATGAACAGTTGGCACCCCATATATTTAAGATGACTACCATTGATTTAAGATGCTTAAAATGCAATCTTGAATTGTAGTTGCATCAATTTAATGCTAATAAAAAACAAATTCTTACAGATTTTTCTTTCATGAATAGTTGGCACCCCATAAGGTGGCTACTATTCATATTAATGCAAATACAATGCTTTAAGTGCTAAATTACGAATTGTAGTTGCATTAATCTGATACTAAAAAAAAAAAAAAATTCTATTTGATTTTTCTTTCATGAACAGTTGGCACCCCATAAATTAAAAATGCACCCAGCACCCAGGTCAAAAGCTATATACGGACACATGAACCTCCCCTGCCTGTTCTCCTTCAATGCAGAGTGAAGTGGGTGGGAGGGGGTGACCATCAACAGTGCATAAACACTTTGATTGGATGACAATGCAGTTTTTATATTACAACCCTAAATTTGTGCAACGAAAATCATCAAGAAATACTAAGTATTTTTTCCAAAGAATAGCTTTTCTAGAATGGCTCGATACTCAGAAATCCTACTGCGAATTAAAAAAAGTCAAATTCTGATTCTAAACACCTGAAAAGTGAGAAATGCTGGCGTTCACGGTTTATGTAGGAAATGTACTAAAAACACCAAAAATATGCAACAAAACCCTAATTTTCTCAAAAACTGTTCAGTAGGATTTTTTCTAACTGAGGTTCCAGTGTTTTCTACCCTCATATTACACATTGGCATAGAGAATATATTGGCACCTAGTCAGGATTTTGCCCTAGAAGCAATCTGTGAGGCAAAAAACAGCCAAAATGAGCCACTGGTCTGAAGTATAAAACTGGGCATCGATCACTATAGAGCTACAAAGAGAGAGAATCGATGTCCAGTAATGACATTTGGAGTGAATGACGCATAGACTGATTTAAAATAATTGTGGTATTAAATCCTAATAGATGGCCAATCAAATGCTTGCTCGGGGAGCCACCAGTCAGCTTCTCCTTGTGATCATAGATGTAGCCTGCTCAATCACCCTTAGCTTATGTAGTGGTCATTGTTTTGACAAGGGGGGTGGAGGACTTTGGCATGGGGGGGGGGGGAGGGCAAAAAAATTGGACCCGACGCGGTAACATAGCTCAAGGGGTCGGCCGCGCTCAATTTCAATCCATTGCAATTTGCAGGCGGGGGGGATAATTTCTTAATCGCGGGGGACCAAAAAAAGTTTCGACCCGCTCGCGTGAAAATTCACACACACCGCCCCCCCCCCCCCTTTGGTAAAAAATGATCACTCCCTTATATATTAGTGCCTTCCACAGTTTGTGTGCTAAAAACACCAAGAACCTCATCTGCCTGTGGCCATAGATCTCTGTGTAACACTGGTTTAGTAGCCGTTTTCTCTTTTCTCAGCGTAAATTCCTCTCAGAGCAGGTACCTATATGAGAAGCCCTAAGAATGCAGGCACCTGAGCGAGGGCCACAAAAAGCCGCCACATCCCGTCGTGAACCGACAAAAACTACTTTTATGCCGGCTGGGAAAGAGGAAATCAAATTTCTAATTACTGGAATTAGTGGCTGTAAATAGCCCTCACTGCCACCTGTAAAAATACCCTGTAAAACAGCCCTGCTGATGACTGGGCATGGTGTGAGGGGGAGTAGCTGAGGAGTAGCAGCCAGGGGGAACAGCTAAGGGGATGTCTTGGGTGGAACAGCCAGAAACAGTAGGGGGAAACAGTAGCAGCTGTCGTGGGAGCAGCTCGGCGGCAGTTGGAGGAGCAGTTGGGGAAAGCAGTTGGGGGAGTAGATAAGGGGAGCAGTTGGGGTAAGCAGTTGGGAGAACAGCTGCTGGGAGGAGTTGGGGGGAGAAGTTGGGGGGGAGCAGTTTGGGGAGCAGTTTGGGGAAGCAGTTGGGGATAGCAGTTGGGGGGGGGAGCAGTTGGGGGAACAGTTCCGGGGGAGCAGTTGGGGGGCAGTTCGGGGGCAGCTGGGGGAGCAGTTGGGGGAGCAGTTGGGGGGCAGCTGGGGGAGCAGTTGGGGGAGCAGTTGGGCAGAGCAGTTGGGGGAACAGCTGGGGGAGCAGTCGGGGGAGCAATTGAGGGAGCAGTTGGGGGAGCAGTTGGGGGAGCATTTGGGGAGCAGTCGGGGTAGCAGTTGGGGGCAATGGGGGAGCAGTTGGGATAACAGTTGGGGGGAGACAGTTGGAGAGCAGTTAGGGAGAGCAGTTGGGTGAGCAGTTGGGAGAGCAATTGGGGGAGCAGTTTGGAGGAGCAGTTGGGGGGGGGGCTGTTAAAGGAGCAGTTGGAGGGAGCAGTTGGGCAGAGCAGTTGGGGGAGCAGCTCGGGGGGGCAGTTGGGGGAGCAGTGGGGGGAGCATTTGGGGGGAGCAGTCGGGGGGGGGGGGGGGGCTGTTAAAGGAGCAATTGGAGGGAGCAGTTGGGCAGAGCAGTTGGGGGAGCAGCTCGGGGGAGCAGTTGGGGGAGCAGTGGGGGGAGCATTTGGGGGGAGCAGTTGGGGAAGCAGTTGGGGGAGCAGTTGGGGGAGCAGTTGAGGGAACATTGGGGGGGGGGGGGGCATTTGGGAAGATTTGGGGGGCATTTGGGGGGGGGCAGTTGGGGAGCAGTTGGGGGAGCAGTTGGGGAGCAATTGGGGGGAGCAGTTGGGGAGCAATTGGGGGGAGCAGTTGTGGGGGCAGTTGAGGGAACAGTGGGGGGGGGGGCATTTGGGGGAATTTGGGGGGCATTTGGGGGAGCAGTTGGGGAAGCAGTTGGGGGGCAGTTGGGAGAGCAACTTTGGGTTGCCTTGGTTCTACATTTTGTACTTGGTTTTACTTAGCATTACTTGCTCCAAACTGGATATGCAAGCACATTCTAAACCTTTATAAAACATGCAACCTTCCCTCGCTGTGTTTTCAATTTTGTTACATAACAGGAATTATTTTGCCTGGCCTAAATAAACAGGTTTTTTTACATTGAAATGTGTGATTTGGATATTAATAACACGACGCTTAGTTGCCATCAATGATGAAGTGGTGAGGGATGTTTAATTCTGCTTTTTGTCTTTTTAATTTTAGCATTTACATTTAGTGCGGTAACTACATTTAGGGAAAGTCCCATTCTGTTTGACCTAAAATTAGGCTCTTTAATTAACATAAAAAGGATGTCCCAATGGCGATGGTAAAATAACCTGGTTAACACTAGGATGTCATTAACAGGAACATACATGGTTCCCACTCCAGGGAGTGCAGTGTTTCCCTGTAGTAGTACCAATTGGTAGTACCCTGGATAGTGTATTTGTATATGTATCCGTCTAATGGCCACATAGTGCTTTATGAGCTATGCACGGAGCCTGTGTGATCATGATGAATTGATGCGTCAAGTTCAAGTAATTTGCCAATGCTGCATTAAAGCATCATGCCAATAATATGGGTTTGGTAAACTCTTCAACTCCGACAAGGACCGGCATGATGCTTGCATGCAGCCCTTGCATCATGACGACATAGGGTATAACATGTAATGCATTAGAGCATTATGCTGCCCTAAAAGGGTATAATATATATTATATACCAGGTCTACATGGGTACACTGATATTCCTAGGCTCCCTATACGCCCAATCTCTCAGTCACTAGTGCCTAGCCTAGTTAGTCATTTTTTGGCTCCCTATACGACCAGTGTTGCCGAAAACTTTTTCTCAACGCAGGCCAAGGTGGCCTGCGTCTTGGCATCTTACGCAGGCCATTTCCTTCACACGCAGGCCATATGTATTTTGTTATTTCGAGATACCTTCATAAACTTCATTATAAATTGTTTTATATTATACAATACCTTAAAATAAATTGAAAAACTATTTAATATAAAACTATTTACAAATATGTCCCTATCTTCGCTTCTAATTGGCCGATTTGAAAAATTCTTTCACCATTAGGAAGCTGAGAATGTGGCAGGCCATTCTGGCATGCGTTCTAAGGCCCTACGCCGGCCATTAAGATTCTACGCCAGCAAAAGCCGGCGTGCCGGCGTCTTTTCGGCAACACTGTACGACCAACCTAGGTCAGTTATTATTGTCAGGTTGGTCAGTACTGACCAACCCACCTTAGTCTTTTTATTTCCAGGGGGAGCCACTGAGTGGTCATGACAGGTGGCCCCAACTAGTGGTATACAAATAAAACACACCAATGATGAACCTAGGTTAGCCACTACTGACTGACCCCTCAGTCATTTTTGAATATAACTTTGCCATTATGACTAACACTCATGTGACCAACCTAGGATAGTCTGTACTGACTAACCCTTTCAATCTATGGATTTTCAGTGTACTGCCCAATGATGATGCTCAAATGCAGTCCCGGCGAGTAACTCACCGGTGCTACATTGGTGCATAATACCGACCCTTTGGGAATGCCTAAACGCCAATTACGCCATAGGGTCGGCATGATGCTGGGATGCAGAACTGGTCAGTTACTCGCATTAGGGTATTATGCCACCCTTAAAGGGTTAAGGGGTGTATGCGACCTATACATGGCACTAGGCATGTAGCACTGTGAGTCAGACCTGGACAGCATGTGTGTCATCCACTACTGTAGCCTCTCGGTGCACCTGTACCCAGAGCGGCCCCCGCACCACAACATCATGAGGAGACGGGCTGTCTGTCTGCACTGCTACAGTAGGGGCTCCAGACAGGGGGTGCTGTGTCACTTGTCCATTTTAAGAAATGCCAAGGCCCCCCCAAAAAAAGAAACAGAAATAATGTTCAGATGACAATGGCCTTAAAAAAATTCGATTTTAAATTTAATTTAAATTTTTAACCTTTTTTTTAAGTAAAAAAACACAAAAATATTTGAGTCGTAAAACCTCTAAAAAATGCCATAATTTTCTAAAAACCAATTTACTTTTCTTTTGACCCAAAGTCCGTTGTCAATCTTAAGAAATATATCTTGTCCCTTGTCGATTTAAAGAAACAGATCTTCTCTCTGGTTTTCAAGTCCCAGTATTTTCTTGTCCCTCATGTCACAATGGTTGACAAAAGGGGACTTAATTGTGACCTTGTGTATGTCAGGGGTGTGAGGCCCTACAGTAGTCACTGCGCACCACATCTAGCTGTAGTGTCGGGCCTGTCCCTGATACATGTGTGTGTGTCTATATAGAACAGCTAACAAAAAGCCTTTGACATAACATGACGAGGGCATCCCTTCTCAATGAGTGCTACACTATAGCAGACAGGTACACCAGCTGTATAGGGTATCTGTAGTTCTCGGTCCATGGAAATTCTATATGTACATATCACATATATCCTGACATCCACACTAGAGACCTTGATTTAGTGTTAGACTCATTTGATTCTATTGGAGAATTTAGATTTATATATGAAGTTCCTGCCTTGTGTTATTGCTTATTCCGGTACATCCTAGGTCCAAAAAAAAGGTGCGTTTCCGGGAACATGCTGAGAAAAAAATACTAGGTATTTTGACAAAAATTACATTAAAAATGATAAATTTTTTTAGAAAAAATGTCCATTTTATAAGAAAATTAGGACCAGCCCTGTTTTGTGAGGTAGTTACACACCTGTTTCTTTTAGGCCTTATGTCGCTGAGCATGCCAAACAGTATGTTCGCCATTAAATTCAGATTCCCAATTAGTAGACTATAATTCATCATGTTTTGTCCGAGCATATTGATAAACGTATGTGTGACCCTTGGACCTCGCCTGTTTACTTTAAGTACACGCATCTACAACAAGGATAAGCGTGAAGAGGGCTATTTTTATCGTGCGACCTTTGGATTAAACAATCCCTTATCCCTGGTATGCCTGGTGCATAGGTTGGTGAGGAAGTAGTGGGGTCTCAAACACCTGAGATTCATAGCTGCATTAAATCAGAAATCTGAAATATAAGTTGGGTTGGGTTGGTTGCACAGGTTACTTTAAGGTTTTGGATGCACAATGCAGCAAAATGTCAACGCATAAATACAGCATATCAGCCCTTCGTGAGCGTATCAACCCAATAGGGTCGGCATGATAATGAATGAACTGATAAGTTACTTGCAAAAGCTGCATTCATGAATAATGATGACAAATCACATTTTTGGTTTAAGGTTCATATGGCCCTTAAAGGGATAAACTACCACTCCCTTATATGGTCTTACATCAGCTATGGGTTCTCGGCTATTACCCTGATCAAATGTCTGCACATTTACCGAGACAAGGGTTCTCTTTTTCATACTACCGGCACAGTATAAGAAATTCAAGCCTTTGATATGTACGCGGTCTGTGGCCACTGCGAGGAGAGAAGTGTGTACTCGAACCCAGTACTGCAGTGTTGCTGAAATGTGGCCTGTGTTGTGAAATCTTACACAGGCCATTTGCCTTCTTCACAGGCCACATTGACCCATATATATATATATTGATGTCATATGGCGCACTTCATACAGGGATCTGATTATGGTGACTTTAAGTACTGTATCATAGTAGAAAAAACTTGCATATAAGCCGCACCCGGGGCCGGTCCTATAAGCCGCATTGCCGATTTGACTCGTGTACTAGCCGCTGCTTCGATGCATGGTTTTTTACTGTACACCGGTTTTAGTCAGTGTCATATCGGCAACACTAGATCTGATATTATCCTTAATTTAAGTCAATATATAAAATCAACATTGTAACATACCTTACACTTCTATATGTATTAGCCTATCTAAGTATTTACTGTTGATATATAAAATCAACATTGTATCTTACCTTAAACTTTCCATCTTCATTCTTGGAAGCTTTCATCTCAGGAACGCGGAGGGGTGGGAGCTCGTCCAGGGGGGGTAAGACAAATGGTTCTCGTGGTTTGGGCGGAGCTCGCCACCACCGGTAAAACAGCACCATGCCCAGCGTGCCAGCCACCCCGACACACAACCCGTTCACAAACGACGGCAGCGGAATGATCAGGTAGGCAAAGAGCACCGCCGTCGCTGCAAACATCTTCTGGAAGGGCAGGCCAATGCGGCTAGCGTTCTTCTCCGCATGTGGAAGACCTTTCTTAGGTTCTACTTTGGAAGGAGTGTCTTTGGAGGAGGTGATACTCTGTGGTTCTTCTGGGTCAAAAAACTCATCCTCAGAAACCTCTGATTCCTCCTCCTTGTTGGAGAGGAGACCAGACAAAGTCATAGACACTGATCTGTGGCCAGGGCTGCCCTTATCCAGGGAGCCTATCAGTCGCTGTAACTTTGACAGGGGTTTGTTGGGACTTGCCGACCGGCTAATCTGATCTGAACTACTTGACCGCTTTGCACCAAGCAATCCGCTACTGGATACATTTCCAGTGAAGTCTTCAAACGGTTCTTCCGCATAGAAGTCTTCGACGAGTTCAAATTGAGATATTTTATTGTCACTTAAAGAAGTTGGCAGAGGATCTGGCCCGGAAACGTTACTATCAGCACTAGCACTTCGGGAGTGACTTTTCCGCTTGTCCAGAGCATTGTGATTGTCTTTCTTGGGCTTTTCTATGGAGAATAGCTCACTAACCCTGGTAGAGTCTAGCGACTCGGATTTCCTAAGTCGTCTTTCCTTTTCCTCTGGGCTGTTCTCTCCAGAAAACTTGTCGATGAGCTGGGAGAGAGGCTCTGGGATTCTGTCCTGAAAACGCTCGCGGAATCCTGCGAGGAGTGATCTCTGTTCTTCCTCCGGGGGACAATAGGCGTCGGATGCAGCCCGGGTGAGGACCCGCTCCGTGCTGGATCCTGGCCCAGTCCCCGACGCCGTCGGCGACACGGGCGTGCTCACTTCTGACGGAGGAGCAGACTTGGACCGCTCGGATCCCGAGACGGGGACCTCAGACAACGTAAGAGCCGAGCTCCTCTTAACTTCAAAGGTGAGCTGCTCCTTGCCGCTTTTATCCTTGCCGCCCTTATCTTGGTCGTCTTGCGTCTTTGGGGAACCAATCGTTAGGTCGTCGTCGTCAAGATCGTCGTCCATGGCGGCGGCACTGAACCGGATGGAGATGGACCCCGCAGAGTTCTGCCGCCCGCTCAGCATGCCCAGACTGAGCTTGCTGCCGGACAGCGGCCCTGGAGAGCTCTCCCGTTTAAGAGACATAGTTATGGAGTTGTTTTTATTAGAGACAACCCATGACTGAGGAAATAGGCCTAGTTACAATGTATAACACACTGGCCTTTGGACTTGCCTGCACAGCAGATGTTGGGTTAGAGCGAACATAGCCACTGTACTTTCCCTGCCAAAACGCTCCCCTTGTTCTGACTCAAAGGAAGGGGGTGTGGCACTCCCACCACCCAAACTCAACAGAGTCAGAGACAGAGGGGCTCAGTGAGAGTGACTCAGTGAGTGCAACTTTCAACAGAGGGCCTACGCCCACTTTTGATATCCAGTACGGCCATCCAGTACTTCTAGCTCGCTGTACCGGCCTCGTCTACTATATCAGCCAGTCATTCTTGCCACACACCTCCTTCCACACTTGGTATATCGATTTTGACAGGACCACCAGCGATCTTGTTGTTGGACGACGCGAGGCGCTGGACCTGTCATGTGAAATTGATTTGTAAATCCACTGGCTGCGAATCAAAACAACTCGAACCTTGCGCGTTGTCTGGCCGATAATTACCCTATTTGTCGCCCAGCACACCACGAATGCTATCGATGGGGTTCTCCTTAGTTTCTACATCCTTGATTGATTACTCTAGCACCGTGACCCTTTGATAATCAATGATTTATCGGGTTTGACAGGCTTCTACTCAAAAGCGATCGCCACATGACTTTTTCTTTTTCCTGTGCTTTGATCATTCCGCAGTGACGTTTTTGGACCAATGAAATTCGAGTACGTATATGGCGTTGATCTTGATCAAAACATTTGATTACAATACGCATGAATAAATACAATACATATCCAGATAAACTCTTTTAATTATTTTTAGTTATTAAACAGCACATTCGGAGTCTTAATTTATGTATTTATATTTGTTTTCATGACAAGACGCACGCATAGGTCCTTAGTATTTTCATTCATTCATAGATGGCGCTACGATCGCGACTAAGAAGAATAAGGTTGTCTGCTTTCATTTTCATATCCCTTTCTTATATCTTATTTTGTATTAGAGCGGAATGATCATGTCCTTGTCGGAAATAAGTGGGACCAAAGCTATTCTTGTTTTAACAAAGTTTAACCACAAAAAGCTAAAATATCCAGCCCGCCACCTGGTGGCACATCTCAGCACCATGGCCAAAGTTTCTGCGGCGCTGGTAAACCGGATGTAATCAATGGTAAACGTGTATTCTGGACAAAATGTACTGATTAAAAGTTAATTACTCGCTGATTAACTCAGGAAACATGCTTAATCACTGACAACGAGTGAGAATGATAACCAAGACATCTTTCGACAATATACGGACTTCAAAATGAGGGACAGACGGGGAGTTAGAGGTCGTACTTTGTTGTTGACAGTCGTGTTGTTTTGGTGGTCCGTCTGCACAGCTCACGCAGCCAAACCCAAGGTACGTTTATTCATGATCACACATGGCATCATCTCGTCACATGACATAATACATACATATGGGTTCTAGAGAGTGTAATGTTTGGTGACAGTCTCAATGCAGAGTCCTTGGCCAAGCCCTGTGTACGGAATCAAATGTCCCAACCCCGGTAGTAAAATGGTCATCTTTCAATCTAGCTAGCATTAGTACTATAGTAGATTAGACAATTCAATTGAATTAAATTTTATTCACACACAACCCCTTTCGGGGCAAAGGAGAAAGGATATGATAATACATGCCGGGTGTAGCCGAAAGTTACATTGGCATCACCGGATACATATATGCCATGAACATGTGAAAAAAATTCAACCTGTTTTGAGGGAAAAAGCCCGCGCGTTACTATGCTACAAAGGGGCGCGAGCGCGCGCAATTTTCGGCCTGCGGGGGGGGGGGGGGTAAAAAATTTCGCCCCCTTTAGCGGGGGGGGGTGAGAAATTTTCGCGCGCTCCGCGCGAAATCTCACCACCCCCCCCTGTTGTTAAAAAATGAGCACTCCCTTAGACAGCAAAATATAAATAGAGCTGACATGGTCTCGCAAGAAAAGGATGGGACAGAGCATGCAGTCACCTGAATGAGTGAAGAGGACATAGCACAATGCCACCCATATTAGCACCTCAGTTCAGATTTGAACTGTTGTTTATTTTGTGGGTTTCTGTTGTCTCTTTTCCATCCTTTTCTTCACCAACTTATCCTTGAGTTGCGAAGCCTTCAAGGTAAAAGATTGCTTTATAGATTTTTTCTTCTTAGGCAGGCGTTATTGCGGGCTTTATTGTCACTTTTGGCCCTATTTTGCACCATGCTTTTAAAACTGGCCATGATAATCCTACAAAATTTGAACAAGTTTGATAAAACCTTTGAGTCTTGGCTATTAAAAAGCCTTTCCGTCATCCTGATGTTAGGGTTTGATGTGAACTCCTTGTTGATTAGTAAAAGTCTCAAGTTATTGAAGGCTTTGCCCGCAAATAGATAGTGAAACTCTTCACCAATTTCGTTCTGGTCACATAATGTGCATTTTCGGATCTCTCTTTCAATACCATTGTACCTACCAGCCACTACTGGCAGGTTGTGGTTACTACATCTGAACCTGCACAGATCAGTTGCCTCCTTTTTGTTCAGGATTGTAAGGTAGTTTTCAAGTTTTAGGGTCTTCTTGTATATTGAATATTATTACGATTAGTAGCAACAGGTCTCTGGTAGCAAGTAGCACTAGCAGATCATCCAAGTATTATCGAATTTCATAACATTGACTTTGTCACAGTCCCTACTGCCATTTACTGGTGTCAGAGAGATCCCCATGTTTAGATCTGATAGGGGGTGAACTAGAGGTCCTAATTGCAGACAGAGTATAAGTTTAGACTTAGTCTGAAATGAAAAATTGAATTTAATATTAGATAAAGGCTATGATTCATTCATTCAATGTTAAACATGATCAACCATGATAGCCAAGTAGTAGCCAAGCCCAAGGGTCCTAGCCGATTCAATTCAATTGTGGGGAAAAGAGGGAAGGGTCGGATACTAGATGCTAGGTGTAGCCAATAGTTGCCGATACATTCACATTGTCATTGGCATCACCGGATTTATATGCCATGAATATGACATGTGTTTAGTGATATAGTATTAAATAAGTTAAAATACATACAAGGGGTTGCAGAGGGGTACTCCTGTCAGGTCGGAAAGTTGTCGAAATCAAGGGCTTAACTACACAAAGTCGCTATTTTTAGACCATTTTTACCACAGACAAATTTGTCCAAAAGAGGACATCTCTTAATTTCTTTGATAATTTAAGACCACTTTTCCTCTACAGACCACGTCTCTTCAGAGTTACGAGTCTCTGTTGTTCTTGTCGACACTGGACGGCTCTCTTCATGCGGTCAGCAAAAACACCGGCCGTGTCCAATGGAACCTGAAAGAAGGTAAGCTTCATGGATCAGTCATCAATTGTTTAGGCCAAAAAACAAAAGTTTGTCCATGGATTTCATGAAAGTGAAATCTACCGTAAAAGATTGCGTATTAGCCGCGGCTAGTTCCCGAGTCAGATTGCCAGTGCAGCTTGTAGGATCGGGGTGCAGCTTATACGCGAGTAAGGCTTATACGCGAGGTTTTACAGTATTGACCAACATTTCTTATGGTGGGCCTTGACAGAAGGGGTGGGGTGATGGGATGCACTCGATATCCTTATCAAGAGAATATATAGAATATTATGGAAGGACTACATCAAACACTTTCATAATTTCCAAATTGCTATTTTATTTCCAGAGCCCGTGCTAAAAGTGCCTATGGAAATAATGAAAGGGTGAGTATTGAAAGCTGACGTTTGTATTTTCGCCTCCATAAATTTGCATGAGGAAATATTGGCCAAGCAACTACCTGTATCTCTTCTCTGTTTACAATTTCCATTACAATCTATGAAATCAGTAGTCTATTGTTTGCCTTTTATGCAGTGTGTGGCATTTTGATTTAAGCAATTCAATAAAATAATTTCTTTTCTAAAAATATAAAGTATCATGGGAGGGGCGTTGTTATCCTCTCTTTCCGTCTGTACATATATTTTTAATAATTGATAAAAAAAAAAACACACACAAATGCGTTAGATTCAAAAGATTGAATAAGATTCTCATAATGATTGCACACCGCGACTTTCCTCAATAATATTCTCACTGGAATAATAAATTAAAAAATGTTTAACTTTTTTTTGTTGGTCTGTAGTAGTGAGCGGACACACGTCGACTTAACAATAATAAATTACTATCCTGCAGTTAGATTATTTGCTTTCAAGTCTGCACATGTTTATCTGGTTGCACTGACGTCATGGTGTGCTTGCCCCACAGACCTGCGTTCCTGCCTGACCCTAAGGACGGGTCGCTGTACGTGATCGGACCGGGGCTGGACGGGTTGAAGAAGCTGCCCTTCACCATACCCGAGTTGGTGACCGCCTCCCCCTGCCGCAGCTCGGACGGCATCCTATACACAGGTAGGTCCTAATTACTGCTTTACTCTTTAAGGACGGCATGTCGCTAAAAGATGACATTTGTCGTCATAATGCACCAATGCAGCCCCGGTGAGTAACTCGCCAGGGCCGCATTGGGGCATCATGCCGACCCTTCTGGAGTCTCAATCCCATAGGGTTGGTATGATACATGAATGCAGCCCTGGTGAGTTTCTCGCCAGGGCTGCATTCATGTATCATGACGACTAAGGCTGGTTGGATTAAAACATTATGCGTCCTTAAAGGGTTAAACCATTTAAGGGCTGCATAGTGCTTTAATGTGCTATGTCCGTTGTCGTCATGATGCATGAATGCAATCATGACAAGCACCTAGCCAGTGCTGCTTTCACGCATCATGCCAACCCTATGGGTTGAGACACTCCCAAATGGTTGGCATAATGTACCAATGCAGTCCCGGCAGAGAACTCGCCAGTGCCGCGTTGGTGCATCACGCCAACCAATGTTGCCATGAGGCATTATGCTGTCCTTAAAGGGTTAATGGGCCATACCAAATAAAAGTTGGGCTCTGGATATCTCCTTTCAAAAAAACTAATGATTAAAGGTTGAGAATCATGTCTTAACCAATAAATCTTATAAATGTGCTTTAATAAAGGTAAGCAAAATATATAATATAAAAAAATATGGGTGGATAAATTGTATACTAAAATCATTTTTATCTTTTTATCTGCTGTGCACTTCCTAATTACGGCAGTCTAGTCGGCCATTTGCATATGCTACGTGTACATGTCAAGGCATCGTTAACAGGGCCTTGTATAAAAGCCATAACTGTCTCAGTATAAATGCAAATTAGTAAGAGCCCCCGAACACTTGTGCTCCACAAGCATATTCAAAGCCATTAATGAATACTGGTGTTGAATATATAATATGAATACATTGTAATATATATAACAATAAAGCTGTTAATGGACAGTGTGGTTGTTTGTGGTGTTGCTGGTATTTCAGTCTTCCAAGTATTTCAGGTTATATAATATTAAAGCAGCACGTCTTGTATGCTGCTGTGTAACCCTTTAAAGGTCATATACTGCTTTAATGCGCTAGGCCCTTTGTCGTAGGTGTTGGGACAAAGAGAGGGCATGATGCTTGAATGCAGCACTGGCGAGTTACTCGTCAGGGCTGCATTCATGCATCATGATGAAAAAGGGCATACCGTATTCGACGTAATAAGCGCACAGTGCGCTTAAAAAATGATTATGGACACCTTTTAGTAGTTAAGAGTTTAATTGGGGTCAAAAATTGAGATAATATTGGTTATTTGTAGTAATAAAAATTGGCCAAAAACGGGGGGTGTGCGCTTATTAGGGGTGTGCGCTTATTATGTCGAATACAGTAATGCACTAATGCACCATGCTGCCTTTAAAGGGTTGAATCTTGTATTTATTATACCATTATAACGTCCTTAAAATCATAGGAGTGTTTATTCCTTAGTGGGGCAGGTGGTATGCCATGTTTAAGTCTCATGGCTATTTCTTGGCAGGTTCTAAGCAGGATGTCTGGTATGCCATATTTAAGTATTGTGTTTATTTCTCCGCAGCTTTTAAGCATGTTTAAGCCTTGTGTTTACTTCCAGGTTCTATTAAAGGGAGACGTGTGGTATGCCATGTTTAACCTGTGTTTATTTCTCAGCAGGTTTTCAGTGGGACGTGTGGTATGCCATGTTCGTTGTTTTAAAAAAAATTTAAATTCAAAATTTAAATTTAGATTATCGTGTTTAAGTCTTGTGTTTATTTCTCAGCAGGTTCTAAGTGGGATGTGTGGTATGCTGTGTTTAACTCGTGTTTATTTCTCAATAGGTTCTAAGCGTGTTTAAGTCTCATGTTTATTTCTCGGCAGGTTCTAAGCGAGACGTGTGGTATGCTGTCTCTAAGTCTGTGTTTAAATCTTGTGTTTATTTCTCCGCAGGTTCTAAGCGAGACGTGTGGTATGCCGTGTTTAACTCGTGTTTAAGTCTCATGTTTATTTCTCGGCAGGCTCTAAGCGAGACGTGTGGTATGCCGTTTTAAACTCGTGTTTAACTCTCATGTTTATTTCTCGGCAGGTTCTAAGCGAGACGTGTGGTATGCCGTTTTAAGTCTGTGTTTAAATCTCATGTTTATTTCTCGGCAGGTTCTAAGCGAGACGTGTGGTATGCCATTTTTAACTTGTGTTTAAATCTCATGTTTATTTCTCAGCAGGTTCTAAGCGAGACGTGTGGTATGCCGTTTTTAACTTGTGTTTAAATCTTATGTTTATTTCTCGGCAGGTTCTAAGCGAGACGTGTGGTATGCCGTTTTTAACTTGTGTTTAAATCTTATGTTATTTCTCGGCAGGTTCTAAGCGAGACGTGTGGTATGCCGTTTTTAACTTGTGTTTAAATCTTATGTTTATTTCTCGGCAGGTTCTAAGCGAGACGTGTGGTATGCCGTTGACCCCATCATGGGCACCAAGCTGCAGACACTGTCCATGGACGGTGCCCACAACGTGTGCCCCTCGGTCAGCGGCAACGCCATTTACATAGGACGCACAGGTGAGTGTGTGTGTGGGGGGGGGGGAGGTGTGTGTAGGTGGGGAGCTGTGTGTGTGTGTGGTGGGGAGGGGGGCAACGCCATCTACATAGGACGCACAGGTGAGTGTGTGTGTGTGGGGGGGGGGGGAGGTGTGTGTAGGTGGGGAGCTGTGTGTGTGTGTGGTGGGGAGGGGGGCAACGCCATCTACATAGGACGCACAGGTGAGTGTGTGGGGGGGAGGTGTGTGTGTGTGTGGGGGGGGGGAGGTGTGTGTAGGGGGAGGGGGGAGGTGTGTGTGGGGGGGAGGTGTGTGTGTGTGGGGGGGGGGGAGGTGTGAGATGTCAGCGGCAACGGCATCTCTGATTCTACATAGGATGCACAGGTGCAGGCATAATTCAGGAGCCTTGAAATCATTGAGCGCCTGTGCATTTATACGGGCCAATACTATCAGGCAAATCCCTGCTAGGAAGGACGTGAGGACGTCTGTCCCGAGGAAAGGACCGCAGGTCCTTCCCAAGGCTAAATAAAATAAGTCAATGGCTAAATAGAATTTATCTAGCAGTTCTAGCCAAGGAGTGTCCCTGCATCATCATAACAGTGGTCATAGCACATTGACGCACTACATGGTCCTTAAAGGGTTAATGATTTGAGATGGTATGCTAATTAAGAACTGATATGTTAATTTGAACATACGGCCCAGTTCTAGGGGACACGTCTCCTTATATTCACATTATTATTCCGATCTAGGTTTGATGAATTTACCCTCGTAATGCGCTAGACATGATAAATCTATATTGTACCAAAAGATATTATGTATAGCAGACCACAGTGGGAAGTTCTGATGAATCTGTTAACCTTGTAATAAAGTAAGGCAATGTGTTTACCATGTGTTTACTGGCGAGTAACTCACCGGTGCTACATTGGTGCATAATGCTGACCCTTTGGGAGTGTCTCAACGCATGATGCTTGAATGAACGCAGCACTGTGCCTCTACATGGGTAAAAATCGACACGGGCGACACGGCCCTTTTAAAAATCGACACGGGCGACACGGCCCTTTTAAAAATCGACGGACATGAACAAATTGAATAGAAGGTATATCTATGTATTGGGATAAAAATCGACACAGTGACACGGCCCTTTTGCTTAAATTCGACACGGCGACACGGTCAAAATTGTCGGCACCCATGTAGAGGCACAGCACTGGCGTGTTACTCGCCGGGGCATGATGTATTAAGGCATCATTCCATCTTCAAAGGGTTAACCTTAATATAAAAACGCTCATGTTGATGCTAAACTGTGTTTCAGAATACACGCTGGTGATGTTTGACAGTAAGACGCGTGAGAAGAAGTGGAACGCTACCTTCATGGACTATTCCACCCACAGCAAGTCCACCTTCCAGGACTACGGTAAGTCACGCACCAGGCCCTACTCACTGATGACATTTTTTGAAGTTTTTCCGCCAGCATTTTTGTATTAAATTACCGGTACTGTAAATCCTCCCGTATAAGCGATCTGATTATGGTGACTTTTGTACTGTATTATAACAGCAAAAACTCGCGTATAAGCCGCACCCCGACTCTGTGCCAATTCCTTTAAGTGGCACTGGCGATCTGACTCTCCTACTAGCCGTGGCCTATATGCGAATTTCTTAGAAAAAAATAGGACCAAAAATCTTAAGATTTTCTACTTTTTGTGAACTAGGGAGTGGCCTCTCTGCCTAGATCTACAGTCACCTTCACACAAGTCACATTACATTACATGTATCATTTTCTATATCTGTAACACTATTTATTACCACTTTTTACCCAATGAGATGACATGATTTTCTCTCATTGCTACTGGCTTTCATTACTACATATACAAGCATATACATGTACTTGACTACTCTTACTCAACTAATGTATTAAATATGTATATATAGTCAATAGATTAAACAAAATAAAGATTTCTCATCACCAAGCACTGGAAAAATTATCAGATTTTACAAGTTCTATAACTACTAGATTCTCTAACTATATATAAAAGACTGATTAAAAGCATGCAAGATTTCTTTTGGTTGTGCCAGGACCAAAGCCAAGGCCTCTGTTTAAAGGTAGGAAAAATAAAGGAGGTAGGACTATGCAGGACGAGGGGAGGTAAAGCTTGGTGTAAAATGTAGTCCCGGTCAAATCAGGTACCAGGTATGCTACGTGTAGGGCTGCGGGAAGATCAAACTTTTTTTTCTTTTTTTTTCTGGAGATCACATCTGTATTGAATATTCTTTATAAATATGTAGTGATGAAAGTAATCTCCAGTCTCATATTGAGCCGATTTTTCTCACTGTGATCCCCTTGTTGATGTCTCTTGCAGCAGTCGTCCATGCTGAGGTAGCTTGTTGTCATGGTATATTGATGTAAGGTCACTCCAAATAATCTTTTGCAAATTTTAAGGGAAATATAATGATAGACAAATATAGGCATATTTGGTATCAAATTGAAGCTTACAGTGGCGTATTTGGAGTGGCCTAAATATGCAGTAAATCTACACAAATACTCAAACCGGTTTGGGATTACTGAGTGCTCGGCGGTTTTAAAATCTTTATTTTCATTGAAACATTATTTTCAGTTAAAATTGACTTTAAAGTGGCATTCTCACTGAGCGTTTCCCACTCAGAATTCTAGTACTGTTCTAGTCTGCTATGTGGTAAGTGCGAGTGGTGAGAATGCCCCTTTAGTAATTATTTCACCTGTTGCTAGGAGGCTATGTGAATGATATCTTAATCAATGACACCCTTGTGAGGACTGTTGTTGATAGACTGCTTCTGGAAGACATGTGCAGGATACTGCTAGGCAACAATCTCAAAGGGATGAAATTCAAAATCAAAATGAAGATTCTGATAATTTTGGGTTAATGGTATAATAGGAAAACCAATAATCCACTGGATGAGCAAATCAACCATATAGAAGAGTTTCCATGATAACCATATCCAAGGAAACAATTTACCAGAACCATTATATATCCAGGAAATGGTCAGTATAACTAAATGTAACTACCCCATGGCCCAATTTAATCCTTTATACCAAAATTCACAATTGTTAGATGGATCTACTGCAGTCTTAAACATTCCTCAAGAGCTCATAAAGTTCAGGGACCAGTATAAATCTAATAGTATAATCTAATCTGTGTTTTACCATAACTTAGATTGGAAAGAAATTTTGACATTAAGTTGACAAAAGTGGCTTTTTTTTTTATAGAGCTGCGTCATTTTGCGTCCAGCTCGGACGGTACGGTGGTCACCATGGACGCGGCGACAGGACAGATCCTGTGGACGGTGGACTACCACGCCCCGGTGGTCGCCATGTACAGTCTGGATCTAGAGGGCATGCGTAAACTGCCGTTCACGTCGGTAGCCGCTGAGACGCTAAACCACCTGACGGGACAACTCTCATCTACACACTGGAGGGAGCGCTTCATGGGCATCACATCAGAGAAGCAGGACTTCTTGTATGTATACTACACATATGTAAATCTATCAATATATTTGAGATATTGCAGAATACTCCTAAAAATTATTTCTTGTATGTATACTACATATGTACATATGTAAATCAATTAATAGACTTGAGGTATTGCAGAATTATTCTAAGACAATGTAAAGTATATGATTTAAAATATATTTTATAGCAACCTGCTAGTTTCTCACTGAAAATGGGTGACATTTTGGTCTTCCCCTAGAAGGGTCAAAATGTTTGTATTCCCCCCCCCCCATCATGATGGGTATATACATGTATTTATCTGCCCTCACCCCTGTTTTTAAGTAATGACCCCTACTTTAAAGTAACAGCAAGCAGCTAACTAAACATTGTGTATCATTTCAGCCCTACACTCTACGTTGGAGAGCACGCACATGGGTTATATGCCCTGCCGTCCTTGGTCGACGAGAGCACTGTCACCATAGCTGTGAGTACCCTTCTCTCCAGGATATGTTTAAATATTAGTAATACTAAAATAACAAATTAGACAAAGCATATGCTAGACTGCTGATCTGCAACATTTGTTTGTTGGAAAAATGTAAAATCGAAATTTATTGAGATCGTTTTGAGTATTAAAGAGCCATCCATTAAAGCACATGGGTAGGCATCTTTAGAAATCAGCTACAGTGTCTTTGTTAGATTAATAACGGGTAGTAAGACAAAAATTCGCTTAACGAGAAAAACAATTATAAAAATGCTGTGGAATGCAATTATAATGATCCACATTTATAGCCGCGTAATGATCCACATTTATAGCCACGTAACCAAGGACCACGACAAATCGAGGGGCCCGGTGTTCAGCCCATAACAGACAGCACCACTCAGATTGACGAGAACCGTCGCGTTGTCCGGCACGGGGGGGAGGTGTTACTCCTCGGGCATCACGAGGAACCCGAGAAGTCACAGGCGCTGATCCGTCCGACCAACCAGCTGCCGGCCGGCGACAAGGTGATCACTCCCACGGTACCCACAGCTACAGACCAGGGCAAGAAGAACGGGACCGAGAAGGCCGGAGCCAAGGAGTATCTCACCGGGGACGTCAAGTTTGTCATCAGTATCGTGCTGGGTTTTGGCGTCATTGTTGTCCTGGTTTACCTCATACCGAGGGTAAGTAAGGCAATGGTGGCAGGAAATGTTGATAGCGTTTTAGGAATTTGCCATAATTCTTTCCCATGTACCAAATTATGAATGTTTCATATGTTATAAACTCGAATTAAACTTTTTAAACTAAACTGGAGAAAATTTAGGAAAAAAAACTGTCTGTCTTGGTTCTTTTCCACATTTGAATTAGCCAGTAGCTAGCAGATATATGAATCAAACAAATTATAAATTTTCAATCAGATTTAATCAGATTTAAATAGTAAAATGTTCCCATTAATATGTTTTTGCAGAAAACAGAGGAGTCTATAAAGATCATGTTGAAGAAGCAGTTGGAGGAGCAGCAGCGAGAACAGCAGCAGCAGCGGTCGGCGCAGACCTCCGCTACCACCGAGCCCCCGAACAACGCCAAGGACGACAGTACGTACACACACTATACACTGTCACTCAGTATGTTAACCCATTAAGGGCTGCATAGTGCTTTCATGCTCCATACTAGTATCGTAAAACCTTGCGTATAAGCCTAACTTGCGTATAAGCCGCACCCCGAGTTTGGCTCGATGCTATAAGCCGCACCAGAGATCTGAGTAGGGTGACTTTTAGTACTGTACCATCTGACTCGCGTACTAGCCCCGGCTTCTACGCGAGGTTTTATGGTACTCTAATAGTCTACATTCTACAACTCTGCATTCAGCTATCATACTGATGTGCTCCTGAATGGTCGACTGGATTCATGAGTACAGCCTTTTAATCGAAAGACTATACTGGTAGTAGATGGAGAGCTGGGTACAAAAGTACAATTTTCAGGTAAATTCGGAAATTTTGTGAAAGAGAGTGGTAAAGCTGTCAAAAAGTTTATCTTTTCTTTAACCCTGGCATCTGCCTCGTTAAGCTAGGTAGGCTCAGATTCACTAATACAGACTACATGTATTTAATTTGCTAGGCCTAAAGTGACATCATATTAAATACCCCTCATCTGCAGGTATCCCGCGAGGCTACGTGTCGGTCGGCAAGATCATGTTTAACCCTAAGGACGTTCTGGGGCACGGCTGTGAGGGCACCTTCGTATACAGGTAAGGCGCATGGCAGACTGTACATACAACACTTGTTAACCCTAATAAGGGCTGTAGAGCATTATGTCCTTTGTTTGCATGAATGCAACCCTGCTCAGTAAGGTTGGGTGTATCGGCGACCGACTTATCAAAGCAGATTGTAAAGTAAACATTGGGCACCCAAAAGCACCTACCGATACCGAAAGCATGAATTACCGACTTATCGTATACAGATAAAGAGCAATAAAAATGTTTATCACCCTATCAATACCCAATAAGTGAGTCACCCGACTTTAATACCAGAGGCTGGGAAATTGGATCTGACTGTGTCAGCCACATAAATGCAGCACCTGGCGAGTTACTCGCCACGGCTGCATTCAAGCGTCATAACGGTAAAGGGTATCATGTATTGATGAACTATACTGCCCTAAAAGATTGATAACATAAACTACCGTCGTATTGACCTTTATATAAACTGATGTACACAGACTCTAGTATAACCCGGTACCCTTGTGTGTTTCAGGGGTCGGTTTGACGGTCGGCAGGTGGCCGTGAAGCGATTACTGCCTGAGTGTTTTAGTTTTGCTGACCGTGAAGTCGAGTTGTTACGCGAGTCTGACCAACACCCCAACGTCATCCGCTACTTCTGTATGGTGAGTTCTGGTTAATGTTTTATCCCTTTAAGGAAGGTATCATGCCTTAATGCATCATGCCCTTGGTTGTCATGATGCATGAATGCAGCCCTGGCGAATAACTGTAGTATACTTTATAAAACTCTAAAACCCCTCTGATAAGCCGGCCTCCCTCATAAGCCGACCCCTCACCCCCCCCCCCCCCAGTTTGAAAGAATTTTATAAGCCGAATTCAGACCCATTTAAACATTATTGAACTATAATATACTTCATGAAAAACCTCCCTTATAAGCCGACCCCCACTTTAACACAATGCTACAAGCTGAATTGGGCCTAAAATACAAAAAAATAGTTTGGCCTATCGCAGAGGTTTCACCCTATATACCGTAGGTATGTTTGATATCAAATGATACACAGCTTTACGCAAGAACTTACGGTGGTGCATTGTGGTTGCTTGTAACTCTCTTATAAGCTGTACCCTATATACCGTAAAATCTCTCTGATAAGTCAATCGATCTCCCTTTATATAAGCCAACTCCCCACTCTGGGTTGGCGCTAGGACGTTTTATGGGTTAGCCAGTCTGGCGAATTTGACCCAAGGTTGATTAGCCAGATTG
The DNA here is from genome assembly GCA_947462335.1 of Harmothoe impar. Lineage (NCBI taxonomy): Eukaryota > Metazoa > Annelida > Polychaeta > Phyllodocida > Polynoidae > Harmothoe > Harmothoe impar. The sequence continues at coordinate 71,373,271 of OX381706.1, forward strand.
GTCATGAATTCGCCAGATTTAAATAAGGAAAATGTGACCAAAGTGATGATATTAGAGGTACTTACAAACTTTCCATTATGCCAGAACAGGAACAAGTTGGTCTTCGGATTATGCACATTTTCTCAGAAACACAAACTGATCTTTTTATCTCCAGAAATGAGTTAATCCCCAAGTATCAATCAGACTGATGTGCTGCTATGGGTAATTGGGAAATTTTGTCAGAGAAAAAAAAGAGAATTTTTGCTCACTCCAAAATTCGTAGATAAAAAGAACAGAAGTGAAATCCTTATATTTTTGGTGTGACATCAACAATTCAGAGTGTTTTGTGTTCTAAGTCTTAAGAGCTTACAGTTTGGTCAGTTATTCTATCAACCAGCTTTAGGTCAAATTCCTGCAATGTCGATGATTATCAGGCAAAGGAGGACTATCTGACAATAGATGATTTTTCAACAATTTAAAGTGTTGTACATGACTGTAAAGGGATATTTGTGCATGTTGATTGAAACATGGAGAGAAAGAGAATGACAGTTAGAGCAACCATCATGTTTATAAACAAAGGTTGGCTATAGTTGAATCAAAATTGTGATTTCTCTGTAAAGAATATGAGAGAAAAATGCAGGAACATTTACTATTTTGCTTAAGAAAATTAGGAAAATCCAGGCTTTGGAAATATCTAGATATGATTTACATGGCTGTTCCACCCTTGATCTTAGCTTTCCAACGATATATTATACAAGGTATTTCCAATAGTGACTATAACACTCTGGTGAGTAATTCGCCAGTCTGGCGAATTCAATAGGAGATAAGATCGCCAGATTGAATTATAATTCGCCAATGGCGATCTGGCGAACGGTTAGCGCGAACCCTGCCACTTAAAGAGAATATTATAAGCCGAATCAAGCCTAAAATCCCCAAAAAAGGTCGGCTTATCAGAGAGATCTACAGAGAGGTTTTACGATAGGCATGTTTGATATCAAATGATACATGGCTTCTATGCGAGAACTTATGACACTTGTGTACGTCGTGGTTGCTTGTCACTGACATGTAGTGTCCATTCCCACCACCAGGAGGAGGATTACCAGTTCCGGTACATCGCGCTGGAGCTGTGTGCGGCCACCGTGACGGCCTACGTAGAGAGACGCGTCATCAGCCGGGACCTCCTCCCCACCACCACCCTCCTGGAGGAAGCCATGTCAGGCATCCAGCACCTGCACATGCTAGATATAGGTGAGTAATATGTTAACTATTTAACCCTTTATAAGGACGGCATGTTGCTAAAATATGACATTTGTGGTCGTCATGGACCAATCCAGCCCCAGCGAGTAACTCACAAGTGCTGCATTGTTGCATCATGTTGACCCTTCAGGAGTGCCTCAACCCCATACGGTCGGCATGGTGCTTGAATGCAGCACTGGTGAGTTCTTCTTCGCGACAGAAAACATTCTGCTGGACACAGGAGAGGTTGCGTCACTTCCGGTAGCCAGATATTTAGCGCGAATCCGAGAGGAAAGATGTGCGCCCACTAGCAGCAACTCTCAATCATATTTGGAGGAATCTAACAGGTAAGGATACTTTCTATATGATGTATTTTACACATATTTGCACAGTTGAGAAATATCTAACCTTTGATATTGAAAATTTTCCTTCAGATGGCCGAAAATGTGACCGAAAATGTGACCGAAAATCCGCCGGTGGGCGAAAATTGGGGATTTTCGGAAATTGGGATGAATGGTCATCCAGATAATGTGCAATTTCTCAAATGTGCAATTATAGTTCAGTTTTCACAATAATATGGATTTTGTCATCCAGTTATAGTGAAAAATTGGAGTTTAGATTGTGTAGAGCTTAGTTGCTGCTAGGGGCTGGCATGATTCAGCAAGACCAGTCATCCATCTTGGATTTCAGACTGAGTCACTGAATTATGTTGGCTTTTTATTTGTTATGTTGGCTCATAGTGCAGTACTGCTGCCTCATTTGTTGAGGAATGTTTCAATAGCGAAACGAGCCTTCATAAGGAATAAAATTGTGATGGGATAAACTCATATCTGCAGAGATAGAAATTTATCCTGTTATACACTGTAGATCTCTGTTTTATTAGTGAATACACTTTTAAAATAAAGAACCAGGAAGGACTTACCACTGTCTTATGCATGGTCAAAGACAGAATAATATCAACTACTACCTGTCATAACAGCTTGGCAGACTCTAGATATTGGTTGAAGCCAAGACACTTAAAGCTTTGCTTGCTACTTTGTAGTTGACACCTCAGTTATTCTCTTATAACTCAGTTATAGAAGAATGACATTTGAGGTTGTTCTCCACTCATACAGTTTGAGTGAGGTGAACTGTCAAGTCAGTGTCAGGTGTGTCTTGTTGTACTTTGTACATGTTTGGACCAGTCCTTACCAAGACATATACCTTATGCCCAAAATTTCTTTGAGGCATTAAATAACTCAGTTGTGTTGATACAGATCCACACTGAGTGCTTGTGTTGAATACACAAGTTTACCCATACCTTATGCCGAAAAATTCCTTGAGTTAGGCATTTAAGAAGTTTGTGTTGTTGTGAAATGAAAACACAAAGAGACTTAACTGGTCCACCTTCTTTAGGGTCTCAATTATGTGCTTAGGGTTTGTGACTGGTAACACAAAATACCTATACCTATGCCGAAAATTTTCTTTGGCCTTGTGTTTTAATCCCCACCTTAAAACACTATTAGCACACATGTCTCTTTGATTTGAACATCAAGATGACTTAACTCATGTGGAGGTACCTTGGATTTGGACTAGTTTCCAAAAAGACCCACACCTTATGCCCAAAAATTCCTTGGGTTTCACGTCACAGACGTCGCTGTCAGTCACGTCATAGACGTTGCCTCTGTCAATCACGGCGTAGACGTTGCAGCTGTCAATCTTGTCCTAGACGTTGCTTCTGTCAATCACATCATAGACGTTGCGGCTGTCAATCACATCATAGATGTTGTCGCTGTCAATCACGTCATAGACGTTGCTGCTGTCAATCACGTCATAGACGTTGCTGCTGTCAATCACGTCATAGATGTTGTAGCTGTCAATCACGGCATAAACGTTGCTGCTGTCAATCACGGCGTAGACGTTGCAGCTGTCAATCACGGCGTAGACGTTGCAGCTGATCCTCATGTAGGAGACGCTCGCGTCGCAGACGTGGCCGCTGGCGCTAGCGTCCCAGACGTGGCCACTGGCGCTCGCGTCCCAGACGTGGCCGCTGGCGCTCTCGTTCCAGATGTGGCCGCTGGCGCTCGCGTCCCAGACGTGGCCGCTGGCGCTCGCATCCCTGACGTAGGCGATGTTGCTCGCATCCCAGACGTAGGCGATGTTGATCACATTAATGGTCTCACGTTAATGATGCTCACATTGATGGCGATCTTGTTGATGTCAATCATGCCCTAGACCTAGCCGCTGACACTTGATACTAGCTGGCGCACATTCAGTCTATGCTAGGGATGTCGCAGACATAGCCGCTGTCGCTCAAGAGAGTTGTAGCCGCTGGTGCGCACGTTGTAGACGTTGCAGCTGTCAATCACGTTGTAGACGTTGCAGCTGTCAATCACGTTGTAGAACTTGCAGCTGCCAATCACGTTGAAGACGTTGCAGCTGTCAATAAGGTCATAGACGTTGCAGCTGTCTTTCACGTCGTAGACGTTGCAGCTGTCAATCACGTCGTAGACGTTGCAGAAGTCAATCACGTTGTAAACGTTGCAGCTGTCAATCACGTTGTAGATGCTGCAGCTGTCAATCACGTTGTAGATGTCGCAACTGGCTTTCACATCGTAGACGTTGCAGCGGATAATCACGTCGTAGATGCTGCAGCTGTACATCACGTCGTAGACGTTGCAGCTGTCACTCACGTTGTAGACGTTGCAGCTGTCAATCATGTTGTAGACATAGCAGCTCGCATCCCAGACGTGGCCGCTGGCGCTCTCGTTCCAGACGTGGCCGCTGGCGCTCGCGTCCCAGAAGCAGGCGATGTTGCTCGCATCCCAGATGTGGCAGCTGTTGCTCACATTAATGGTCTCACGTTAATGATGCTCACATTGATGGCGTTTCTTGTTGATGCCAATCATGCCCTAGATCTAGCCACTGACGCTTGATACTAGCTGGCGCACATCCAGTCTATGTAAGGAATGTTGCAGACATAGCTGCTGGCGCTCATGTTGGAGGCATAGATGCTGGCCTCGATATCAGCTGGCGCACATTAAGACTATGTTCTTCTAGGACTTCGCAGATGTAGCTGCTGGCGCTCACGTCTGAGGCGTAGCCGCTGGCGCTCACATAAAATACATAGCCGCTGGCGCTCAAGAGAGTTGTAGCCGCTGGTGCGCACGTGGTAGACGTTGCAGCTGTCAATCACGTTGTAGACGTTGCAGCTGTCAATCACGTTGTAGACGTTGCAGCTGCCAATCACGCTGTAGACGTTGCAGCTGTCAATAAGGTCATAGACGTTGCAGCTGTCTTTCAAGTCGTAGACGTTGCAGCTGTCAATCACGTCGTAGACGTTGCAGCTGTCTTTCAAGTCGTAGACGTTGCAGCTGTCAATCACGTCGTAGACGTTGCAGCTGTCTTTCAAGTCGTAGACGTTGCAGCTGTAAATCACGTCGTAGACGTTGCAGCTGTCATTCACGTTGTAGACTTTGCAGCTGTCAATCACGTTGTAGACGTTGCAGCTGTAAATTATGTTGTAGAATTTGCAGCTGTCAATCACGTCGTAGACGTTACAGCTGTCAATCATGTCGTAGACATAGCAGCTGACAATCACGTCATAGACGATTGCATGTCAAATCGTCGTAGACGTTGCAGCTGTCAATCACGTCGTAGATGTTGCCGCTGTCAATCACGTCTTAGACGTTGCAGCTGACAATCAGGCCGTAGAAGGTGCAGCTGTCAATCACGTCTTAGACGTTGCAGCTGACAATCAGGCCGTAGACATTGCAGCTGGCCATCAGGTTGTAGACGTTGCAGCTGACAATCAGGTCGTAGACGTTGCAGCTGGCAATCAGGTCGTAGACGTTGCAGCTGCCCATCACGTCGTAGATGTTACAGTTGACAATATACTCTTAAGTATCCAATTGTCTAAGCCCTCATCCACGTCACAGACGTAGCCGCTGTCCGCTTTTGTATTTGGTTGGGACTAGTTTCCGAAAAGACCCACAATTTTGGATCACTTAAGAGTTGTGGATACTTGAGTGCACTTTACCTGGTTAGGGTTTTGTACCTCTTTGTTTTGGGGTATCATTCAGTTGCAGCTGTCAATCATGTTGTAGACGTTGCCGCTGTCATTCATGACGTAGACGTTTGCACCTGTCAAGCAAGTCGCAGATGTTGCAGGTGTCAATTACATTGTAGACATTGCAGCTGTCAATCACGTCATAGACGTTGCAGCTGCCAATCATGTTGTAGACTTTACCGCTATCACTCACGATAAAGACATTTGCAGCTGTCAAGCAAGTTGCAGCTGTCAATTATGTTGTAGATGATATAGGTGTCACTCAGGTAGTAGCTATTGCAACTGCCAATCATGTTGTAGACGCTGCAGCTGTAAGTCGCACATGTTGCAGATGTCAATCACGTGGTAAATGTAGCAGCTGTGAATCACATTTGTTGAGGATGCAGCTCTCTCTCATGTTGTAAACGCTACAGCTGTAAATTACGTGGCAGACATTGAAGCTGTCAATCATGTTGTAGATATTGCAGACGGCATTCTATGGCGTAGATATTACAGCTGTCAATCACGTCGTAAACGTTGCAGCTGTCAAACACGTAGACCTTGCAGCTGTCAAACATGTCGTACACGTTGCAGCGGTCAATCACGACATACATGTTGCAGGTGTCAATCACATCGTACACGTTGCAGCTGCCAATCATGTTGTACACGTTGCAGCTGTCAATCACGTAGAAGATGTTGCAGATGTCAACCATGTCATAGAAGTTGCAGATGTCAACCATGTCGTAGACATTGCATCCGTCAATAACGTCCTAGACGTTGCAGCTGTCAATCCGCCGGCAAACATGTGATGTCAATCAAGTAGTAGACGTTGCAGATGACATTTATATTGTAAACACGTCAGCTGTCAATCACGTCGTACACGTTGCAGCTGTCAATCACGTCTTAGACGTTGCAGCTGTCAATCACGTCTTAGAAGTTGCAGCCGTCAACCAGGATGTTGCATCTGTCTATAACGATGTAGATGTTGCAGCTGTAAAACACGTCATAGACCTTGCAGCTGTCAAACATGCCGACACGTTGCAGCTGTCAACCACGTTGTACACGTTGCAGCTGTCAATTATGACGTACACGTTGCAGCTGTCAACCACGAATTTGGAGGTTTGTCGTTTCCACCGCTTGCTTTCGGAAAAGGGCAGGGCTTTTGGCACTGTTAACGCTGCCAGATGTGCGTTGTAGGTTTTAGTGAAAAACCTTGACAACGGGAAGACCATGGGCACCCACTATTGGGTGTGCAGGGCCGTCAGTACCGACTATCGAAGGAATCCTCCTTCTCCCAGATATAACAAGTTCTGGGACATTATGCTGGTGTTCAGCATGTTCCAGCGTTGGGGTGCCAATGAAGGCTTGTCCACCCAGTTCTTGGGATTCAAGCTAACGATACTGATTCTGCTGGTGTCGGGCCAAAGAGGCCAGGTCATCCCTGCACTTGATCTCCGCAATCTGACTTGGCTGGATTCGGGGTCTGCGCGTTTCGTTCTGAAGGGTCTGATGAAAACAGCGCGTACGGGGGGAACCCCTCAAAGAACTGGTCCTGGAACCGTTCCACGAGGAGGAGACTCTGTGCGTCGTCTGTGACCTGAAACGTTACGTACGGGTCACGGAGCCAGCCAGGTTGGACAAGGAAGGGGGAAGGAAACACTCGCTCTTCTTGTCCTTCCGCAAGCCATTTGGCGAGATTGGGCAGGACTCATCAAAGCGATGGGTCCTTGCGGTGCTTTCCGCAGCTGGGGTGGACACCAGGGTATACCGAGCTCACTCCACCAGGGGTGCCAGCACCTCTGCGGGAGGGAGACTCGGTGTATCGACTGCTGTTTTGCTTAGGCATGGGTCTTGGAAAGGTGCCAAGACCATGGCTAAGCACTACAACAAGCCTATCGAGAACCCCAAGCCTCCCAAGACGCTAGCCAGGATCCTCCTGGAGGACTCAATCGAGTAGCTGGGAACAAAATTTTCAGAGCCTTTTTGGGGCACACCTCAAAAGGGGAGAAATTTGGCCCTTTTGCCGTAACGATAGTTTGTATGAACTCTATTGGCTGATCATAGTCATAAGCCTTACTAGAGGCAGCAGTTATCTGTATGTGATAAACACTTTTTCTATGTTGGACAATAACACTGCCACAGCTGTGGTGAACTGTAAGGCAGTTATGCCTTCTTTGCTAAATAGCAAAATGTCATGCAACCTAGTCAAAACCATATCACAAGGCAATAGAACATCACCTTTAGGTGAAATAAAGTATCTATTTTCTGTTATCCTATATCCTATATGAGAAGTTACAGTCCTTTATGGGAGAGTAACATTATGGGAAATAAGCAGTGAATCTAGCTGAACTTTGAAGTCTCCTGTGTCCAGCAGAATGTTTTCTGTCGCGAAGAAGAATATAAGATTAATCGAGTACTTACCATTTATATAAGTATGAAGATTAATCGTTGTTCTTCGAGAGACAGATAAACATATCTGTGGAGTACACAGGCCCACCCATCCATCCCCGGGATGAAGAAGATTACTACTAGCGGTATAATCTCTCACCTACTCATGAGGGTGCTATTTAGACTAAGTAAAAAGAGCACTACTGTGTACTATTTCCAGATGTTTTACTTTCAGCAAAAGATTCACTGCAAGTGGGCGCTAATCTGACTACCGGAAGTGACGCAACCTCTCCTGTGTACTCAACAGATATGTTTATCTGTCTCTCGAAGAACAACGATTAATCTTCATACTTATATAAATGGTAAGTACTCGATTAATCTTATATTATTCACCAGTGCTGCATTCATGCCTCATTACGACCAAGGGCATGATGCTTTAATGCATTATGCTGTCCTTGACGGATTTTAAAGGCTGCGTAGTGGAATAATGCGCCATGTTCTTTGTCAACATGATCATGAATAAGTTATGTTTTGATATTCAAAAGTCAAGGTTTTCAATATCTAAACAACCACCATGCGTACCTTTCAGTGCACCGAGACATCAAACCGCAGAACGTGCTCATCTCGTACCCGGACGGCCTGGGCCGGGTGCGCGCCATGATCTCAGACTTTGGGTTGTGTAAGAAGCTGTCGGCAGGACGCATGTCCTTCTCACGGCGCTCGGGGGCCGCCGGCACCGAGGGGTGGATCGCCGCCGAGATGCTGGACCACGAGCAGAGAGTCGTAAGTACACAAACTGACAGGGGGGGGGTGTTTATAACCTTAACACACTCGTGAAGAGTTGATAGGGGGGGGGGTGTAACAAATTTGGCCTGTTTTTAGTTAAAACCTCCACTAATATTTCAACTTTTTTTGTTGTTGTTGTTGTTGTCTTTGAGGGGGATGGCAAAAAGAGTCTAACCCCTCTAGAATTGAAATTAGGCTTTTCCCAAAAAGGATGTGGATTCACTCTGTGTCTTTAACTTTAAATACTTGCTTTAACATATGTGTATAAGTTATATATATAAGAATTGTTTCCATGAAAAGAGAAAAAGGTAATTCTATTAGGAAAGATCTCTAGTCAAGAGTAAGTCTTTGCCTCTTTTTTTTTTTTGTGAATAGCCTATGTGGATACTCTGCTTCCCTAGGTCTCATCACTGGCATACTTTGATATATGACGATATATAAACAAGTTTTGTACCTTCATTCCCCCAACAGACGACTGCGGTTGACATCTTTTCGGCTGGTTGTGTGTTTTACTACGTCTTGTCGGGAGGGAAGCATCCGTTTGGCGACTCATTGAGACGACAAGCCAACATCATGAACGGAGAACACAACCTGGAAAGACTAGACTCTGACCGTGAGTATCAACACTCAAGTTGATAAAAGCAGATATTACACTCCAGGGTTAAAATTTCATTTTAGAAAGGTTGACTTTTAGTAGTTATAACCCAGCCTATAATATGAATGGGATGTATAGTGTTTGGTAATTAGGGAAATGTAGTATTTCATCATATTGTCTGTGTAATTTACACTGAAATGTTTTTTGTTTTTTTACAATTCTACTGTCATTGTTCTTGGCCATATTTGTAAAATAAGCATAATGAGTTTTTCTTACAGGTAAGTCCAATATTAATTTAGTTCAGGAAATAAATCATGAAGTGCCAGAAATGACCTTTGTTTGATGTACGGGAGATAAAGGTGTTAAAATATTTGAGTACCCCTTGGATGGCAAGATTTTGATAACAAGAAGTAAAAAATACATCGACAAAACTCCACGCCATTGACATACATGCACATCATACTTCACGAGTTGAAGCTGGGTCATATCACACAATGCTGAAGGCTGAGTGTGATATGACCCAGCTTCAAGGAGCAGAGATGTAAGTGGTCATGAATTTCCCTGAAAATAGGGATTTCAAAGATCCTCCCACTGTTTAAATATACACTTAAGATAGCAGTTCAAAGGGTAATCGAGTATCTTTTTGTCAATTGAGCTTTTGTCGATACCCAACTTACATCTCTGAACGAGTGATGTATGATGTGCATTTATGTTAATAAGTGGGGTTTTGTGTTTATTACATGGCCCTACTGTCTTAAAATGAAGAAAATAAACAAATTTGGAGGCCATGGAATATGGCTACACCATACTCCATGGGGGCATGGAGTACGGAGGCCCCATAGGCTTAGCATAGCAAGGCCGTACCACCATGTAATACATAGACAAATGCCAACGCCCATTGATACCGTCTCTGTTGTATTTCACTCGTGGGCGCTGGGGCATTATCCCACAAAGCCACAGGCTGAGTGGGATACTGCCCCCATGAGTGAAATACATCAGAGCGGTATCAGTGTAGTTGAGATTTGTGTTTATTTCCTATTTGAAGCCATTTAAGGGAGTGCTCATTTTTCAACAACAGGGGGGGGGGGCGGTGAGATTTCGGGCAAAATTTTTTACCCCCCCCCCCAAGAGGGGTCGAAATTTTTTACCCCCCCCCCCCCCCCGGGAGGCCGAAAATCGCGCGCGTTCGCGCCCCTTCGTAGCATAGTAAAGCGCGGGCTTTTTCCCTCAAAACAGGTTGAATTTTTTTGACCCCCCCCCCCAAGAGGGGTCTAAATTTTTTACTCCCCCCCCGGTCAAGGGGTCCAAATTTTTTACCCCCTCCCCCCCAAATCCACCATCCCCCCTGTTGTTAAAAAATGAGCACTCCCTAATAAAGGAAAAACAACTTTTCCTTACCCCATTGAATACGGCCCCATTGTATTCAATGGCATTGAATACGGCCTTCCAGTGCTTAAGCATAGGGAATCTTGTATTTCCAAAAAATACAAATGTTTGCCTACCACAGACCTGGTGCTGGAGCGTGACATGGTGAGTCAGATGCTGGCTACAGAGGCGTGTCACCGTCCTACAGCCACCACCGTCCTCAGACACCCCTACTTCTGGGACAAGGAGAAACAACTCATGTTCTTCCAGGTTAGTGCCATTTTCACCTAACCCTTTAAAGGCCACAAAGTACTTCAAACCTTTAAGACGGCATTTCACTAAAAGCACTGGTGATGCGAGCCGGTCGGAGGTGTCTCAATCCCATACAGTCGGCATGATGCTTGAATTTAGCACTGGCGAGTTCCTCACCAGGGCTGCATTCATGCATCATGACAACCAAGGGCACAATGCCTTAAAGAGTTAAGTACCGCATAGTGCTTTAATGTGCTATGTATGGCCTTTGTCATCACAATGCATGAATACAGCCCTGGTGAATACTTGCCAGGGCTGTATTCAAGCATCATGCCACGCGTCGGGAATGAACCAACCCAGTTAGCATGAAATGTACCTCACATTTATTGATGCGTTTCTCAGGTACAAATTGGGGTTCAACTGTGTAACATTACTTTCCGTTCACTACTTTATCATTATAGATTACATACATAAGAGACATGGGTAACTGCAGCACTAACATTCATTGCAATTTACACCCGATTGGTCTTAATTAACAGTTTTAACAGTTCCTTTAATAAATCTTCTCTCTCTGTATTTTTAATGCAGGATGTGAGTGACCGTATAGAGAAGGAGGACGCGTCAGACTCGGTGGTGGTCGGACTAGAGAGGGGCGGGCGGCCGGTCGTAAAGTTTGACTGGCGTAAACATATCTGTCAGTACCTACAGCAAGGTGAGTACATCATGCCGAGCCTGTGGAGGTGTACCAGCCCAATAGGGTAAAAAAGAATTATCGGCAGGGAATTGTAAACTAAGATTTGGGTGGGGACCCTGTGAAAGATATAGCGCATGAGCACACTATGCAGTACATGTACTGAAAGGGTTAATGGACATAACGTGTATTAAATATCTGCCACTTTCTATTGACATATAAATGCATGAGTAATTTCTTTGTTCCAGATCTGCGGAAATTCAGGACGTACAAAGGGTTTTCTGTGCGGGATCTGCTCCGGGCAATGAGAAATAAGGTATGGCATAATTATGTGTGGTTTATAGCTAAAACAGTTTATATTAGCAAGAACGTAAAAATATAAACAATACCGGTAATCTCCTGGCTTGAATTAGATAAGACGAACACAAAGTACATATTTTGGAAAAATCTCAAACTTTATCTGCTGAAAATATTTACAAAGTTGAGTTTTTGAAATGAAAAAAAAACGAACTTTTCTTTTCAAGAATTGAGATTTGTTTCCCACTATTTCAATATCTTTTGATTCCCGAAAACCAACCAAGAATCTGATGGTTAAACTGGGAGCTATTGCCACAGAGCGGGTAAAAAAAAAGAAATTTACTCTCTTACACTCTTTTTAAAAATGAAATCCGTAGACCAACCTTTTCGTATGTTATGGAGTTATCGCTGTAAATGTAACCTGTCTTCCAATAATATAATTAGTTAAACCCTATCCACTTCTACTTCCAGAAACACCATTACCGTGAGTTGCCGGTGGAGGTGCAGCAGTCGCTGGGGGTGGTACCGGAGGGCTTCGTCACCTACTTCACTTCCCGCTTCCCCGACCTCCTCCTGCACGTCTACGACGCCATGCGCTGCTGTGCACACGAGCGACTCTTCCAGGTACGCATGCATATGACATACTTTTTTTCACGAATTCATCACAATTTTTGGATAATAAAGCTACACCATGTTGTCTGCTCAAACAGCTACTGTAAAAAATATATTAAAAAGAAGAGTATCACGATTTTTGTCTGGGATGTCTTAACGCACATGTCGATATTTTAATATGTTATATTATGGAGTTTTGTAGCCTGAAATGACTATAATACAGTAAATGATAATAGATATATTCAGAGTTTTCCCATACAGATATATGCTATCTCTCTCAGGTTATATCAATAAAATGCAGATGCTGAAATGCTTAGAAGACCATATTCCTGTCCATATGTCAATTATGCTTGATATCATTATAAAGAATATTTGAATCGGTTGGATGTATCAATGTGACGAAAATGTCAATCAGATTTATACCAATGCCATCCTTACTTGCAGGCCTACTATGACCTTGCTGACCCCCGTAATGACCCATCACTATTCTCGGATGATGCCGCCGAGGGACCAGACAACCCCATCACTGTAACATCAGAACAGGAGAAATCCAGCACCACGGAAATAAACGGACGAATCGGCATGCCGCGTACTCCGGAAACAATCCGGAAAAACAGTACCCCTGAGATGGCGCGGCGTATGGGGACTCCAGAGATGGCGCGGAGAAGAGGGACGCCGGAGATGAACCGGAGAGCCGGTCGTGGAGGTACCCCCGAGGGGGCGTGGAGGACGGGGAGGGCAGGCACCCCGGAGGCCGACTGGAGGACGGGTAGACAGGTGCCGACAGAAGGCGCATGGAGAAACACGGACACGGACTGGAGAGCTAGTCCCTCCAGGGCGCAGGATGGTGTGTATGGGAAGGGGACAAGTGAATCAGCAGAAATAGCTGAGAGAACTATTGCAGCAGGGACTCCTGAAATGACTCAGAGTCCTGGCCTCACGGGCACCCCAGAAATGGCCCGCAGAGCGAATAGAGAGGAGAGTCCTGGAATGGGCCAGCGAGCGAATAGAGAGGGGACGCCTGAAATGGGCCGCAGGGCAAATAGAGTTATACCAGATACGGAAAACACTGCGTGGAAGAAGGTGGGACGGACAAGGAAAACGTCTAGAACAGAGAAACAAGTAGACGATACGTAAGGACATTAATGTCTCAGGTTTTTTTTAGTTGTTTTTTTCTCACTCACAAGATATATTTGATATAAAACCAGATACAGAGTCTTAATGATCCATATTAATACTGTTTTCTATATGCATGGCCATAAATACTTTAAGAACCATATAGTGCTTTCATTTAGTCATCATGATCCATTCATGCAGCTCTAGCGAGTAACTCGCCAGAGCTGCATTCATGCATCAAGCCGACCCTCTGGGGTTGACACCCTCATGAAGGGTCAGCATGATGTACCAATGCAGCGCTGGCGAGTTACGCACCAGGGCTGCATTGATGCATCATGACGACAAATGTCGACTTTTAGCAACATGCTGTCCTTAAAGGGTTAATTAAGAGGGGTATTAGGTAACAGGCATGCAAACCCTGACACAAATGTATGTGATTGATACCTTGAAAGGCTCACTCTTGGACACCAAGTATACCTGCTGTACTTAATAATATGTAATATACCTGTATAAAAGTTAGACATAATAGAATAGCTGTAAGTTATAGATAGCTATTGGAATAAAAACAACAGTAAAAGGTCACATATAATAGATCAGGCATAGATCTATCTACTGTTTTCAACTGTGCAATCTGGGGATAATGAGTCAATGTCCATTGAATGGAAAAGAAATGTAATATTCTTTATATTGCTATTAGAAGGATTAAATGTAGTTTCTTTCTACAATATATTGATAGAACAACAGTCACTCACTTTAAACGGTTTTAAAGTGTGTTTGTTTGGAATCCTCTTTAAGATTTCACCTCATGTATGAGAGAGGCGTTGACCACCTCTTTATACTGCCCTGAACATCATGTTAACTTGGAAAACACAAAGGGGAAAAAAGTATGAAATTACAACAAAAAAAACATGGAGGGGACCAACTCAGTAATTTCCCTGTCTCAATTGGTGGAGGATGATATAGTATCGAACCCGTGCCCAGTGTTTATATCAAGCAGAGATTTTTCCACTTTTTTTTCTGCTTTTGCATGTATTACTGATTTTCGCTGGAATTTATACATGTATGAAATTATGCTCATAACCTACAAGAAGTTAAGCACATGGAGTGTATACCCAAGCCACAACTCCTTGCTAACTAGATATGGTATAATTCTGTGGATATGAATGGTAAGGGGCTATTCAAGAATGACGTCAACAATAATGGGTAGGGGGTATATAAGAAATTATGTCATGAATATGTTTTTTTCCTATACATGTGTACTACATGTACAATGTATACCATTGCACAAAAATGGAAAAATGATGACACATGGTAGTGTAGAGATGCCACTTTTCCTACTTTTGCAGGAATTCTTACTTTTGCTTGAATTTCTGCATTAAATCATAGCAATTGCCAACATAAAGTTCACCAAAATATTGAGATTTCCTACTTTTTGTCGACCAGAGAGTGACATCTCTGGCAGTGGGAGTCTTGAAAAATGCTTGAAAAGTGATGACGTCATACTTGAATGGCCCCCTTTAATATCTATGCTTGTTGAGATCTCATTGGTCTAGTATCCACTACTAAAGGTGTGATAATGAAACTAAACCACTCAAATCCTACATTTAATGGATTTCCTGATACAGAATAATCTGTGAATGCCAGCTCAATAATAATACCTTGGTGCAGGTCGGATTGCATGTAATTATCCTGCCCCTATACTATGTATATAGAAGATAGGTCCATTTGGGAAACAAATACATGACATGAGATAATGTATTATTACTGGACATCGATTCTCTGTCTCTTTGTAGCTCTATAGTGATCGATGCCCAGTTTTATACTTCAGACCAGTGGCTCATTTTGGCTGTTTTTCGCCTCACAGATTGCTCCTAGCGCAAAATCCTGACTAGGTGTCAATATATTCTCTATGCCAATGTGTAATATGAGGGTAGAAAACAGTGGAACCTCAGTTAGAAAAAATCCTACTGAACAGTTTTTGAGAAAATTAGGGTTTTGTTGCCCTTTTTTGCTGTTTTTAGTACATTTCCTACATAACCCGTGAACGTCAGCATTTCTCAATTTTCAGGTATTTAGAATTAGAATTTGACATTTTTTTATTCGCAGTAGGATTCCTGAATACCGAGCCATTCTAGAAAAGCTATTCTTTGGAAAAAATACTTAGTATTTCTTGATGATTTTCGTTGCACAAATTTAGGTTGTAATATAAAAACTGCATTGTCATCCAATCAAAGTGTTTGTGCACTGTTGATGGTCACCCCCTCCCACCCTCTTCACTGTGCATTGAAGGAGAACAGGCAGGGGAGGTACACGTGTCTGTATATAGCTGTTGACCTGGGTGCTGGGTGCATTTTTAATTTATGGGGTGCCAACTGTTCATGAAAGAAAATTCAAATAGATTTTTTTTTTTTAGTATCAGATTAATGCAACTACAAGTCGTGATAGCACTTAAAGCATTCTATTTGCATTAATATGAATGGTGGCCACCTTATGGGGTGCCAAATATTCACGAAAGAAAAATTGATAAGAATTAGTTTTTTATTAGCATTAAATTGATGCAACTACAATTCGAGATTGCATTTCAAGCATCGGGGCATTCAATGAATGGTAGTCATCTTAAATATATGGGGTGCCAACTGTTCATAAATAAAAAAAAGAATAGAATTAGTTTTTTTATTAGTATCAGATTAATGCAACTACAATTTGTGATTGCACTTAAAGCATTTTGGCATGCAATGACTGGTAGTCACCTTGAATGTATGGGGTGCCAACTGTTCATGAAAGAAAAAAAAGAAAGTTTTTTTTTAAAGAATCAAATTAATGCAACAGCAACTCAAGATTGCATTTAAGCATTATGGCATTCAATGATTGGTGGCCATCTTGAACCTATGGGGTGCCAACTCTTCATGAAAAAAACAACTAAATTGGATGTTTTTAACAGTTTAAAATTAATGCAACTACATTTCAAGATTGCATTTAAAGCATTGTGGCATTCAATGAATGGTGGCCATCCTAAACCTATGGGGTGCCAACTGTGTTTGAAAAAGGTATCAAATAGAAATGTTCTTATATAGATATCAAATTGATGCAACTACAATTCTTCATTGCACTGAGAGCATTGTGGCATTTACTAAATGGTAGCCATCTTGAATGGGTTGAATGAAGGAAAAATCAAATAGGATTTGTTTTTTTGATAGTATCAAATTAATGCAACTACAAGTCAAGATTGCATTTCAAGCATCGGGACATTCAATAAGTGATAGCCATCCTGAATCTATGGGATGCCAACTGTTCATGAAAGAAAAATAGAATAGATTTTTTTTTATTAGTATCAAACTACTGCAACTGCAATTCGAGATTACATTGAAAGCATGGTGGCATTCAATCAATGGTTGCAATCTTGAATTTCGAAATGAACATACACACAGACATATAGGCATGAACATGGTGTTCTCCTTCATATAGATATTCATGGATTTCTACTTCTAATAAATATAGCTTTCTGTTACATGGATGTCGATGTCCAGTTTTAGATATATATCCATATAGTGCATTGGAGTGCTATAATGTTGGACTGCTGTATATTCTTATGGGTTTACACATTCATTCACATTCAGGTGTTGGTTGTATCACATTGAGAGCCTTATAGATTACAATTCAGACAGGTGCAGGTTGATTTTTATCATGGTCTTAGTACGTTATTTATACAGTATAAAATAGGAAGCATGAGAAATCTACAGATCCTAAAATGTGTTATATTATAAAGAACATGTTGTATATTCTTGATTAAATTATATGTAGTAATTAATTTAGAACGACTGGTAAGTAAACAACACGGCGCGTCTTGTATAGAGGGCAGAAGGTGCCCCACACGTTGTAGATATCAGCAATAGTGCCTTAGTACCCGTGTCACCGACTAGCTGGACATTTAACCCTTTAACGAGTCTAAATGATGACATTTGTCATCATGATACACCAATGCAGCCCTGGAGAGTAGCGTGCCATTGCTGCATTGGCGCATCATGACGACCCTTCGGGAATATATCAATTCCATTGGGTCATCACGCTGCTTGAATGCTGGCGAGTTACTCGTCAGGGCTACAGTCATGTATTATTACGCTCAATTACATGATGCATTAAAACATTATGTCCTCCTTAAAGGGTTAACGTTACAGTTTTCTGTATATTACTGTAAGGTATGTGTACGGTTTACAAGTTGTAAGAAAGAGGAAATAGCAGTGAGAAAACCATAGGGTAGTATGACGTGATACACTTACCTAAGGCCAAAAGAAAAGAAGGTTTGTTTCAGGTCACCCGACCGACCCTATCAAAACAGGGCCGACCCTACGTTTTTTTATGCAATTTTGAAGAAATTTTGATTGGTCAATTTTAGGGTATTCAAAAAAGTACATTCATGTTTAAAATTTTTCTTTTTTAAAAGCCGACCTACCGACCCTACATTTTCCTCCCATGTTGCCTGAAACAAACCTCTTTTCTCTTTTTTTTGGCCTAGATGAAGTTGTAGAGACTCCTTGTAGAGATTGATGCCCACATGCCAAAGGGTGACGTCTTAGCCAGTCCCAGTCCCAGTTAAACACATCGCAGATTGATATCAGAAATATTTATGTGTTTACCCTTTAAGGGCCGCATAATGTTTTAATGCACCACGCCCTTTGTGGTCTTGATCCATGAATGCAGCCCTGGTGAGTAACTCACTAGGCCTGCATTCAAGCACCAATGCCGACCCTACAGATTGGATATATTCCCGAAGGGTCGTCATGAGGCATAAATGCGGCCTTGGTAAGTAGTACTAAGTAAATTGGCCACTGCCGCATTCATGCCTCATGACGACAAAGAGCTTATATGTGGTGCGTTCTTAAAGGGTTAAGCTGGAATAACAGAGTATTTTAAACGAACACGGATATACATAGTTGTACTGCTGACCTGTTTGTAACTTTCACATTGTGTTGTTTATTTCCCGTGTCCACCACAAGGTCACAGAGTGATGTTTTATGTGTACATATTCCCACACCTGTATTCCTGTAAGGGTTTACCTAGACCATAAATTTGGTCCCTCAGCTAGCTAGTCGGCGTGCAGCGAGGGACCATTACAGCCCGGGGAAACTTCACGGTCTTAGTTTACCCATGATGCCCCACGCATATATGCCATATGACGTCATAATGGCGCCAAATATTGGGAAATTTTGCACCAATGGGTAGCCATTCTGACGTTGCTCTGTAGTGGTCCCTCGCTTCAGTATAGCCCGGTAGAGAGGACCTATAGATATGGTCTAAGGGTTTACCTTCCTCTGTTGGGGTCAGAGCTCCTGAAACGTCCCATCATGATGCACATTGGATGCATCACACTCTGTTAACCCTTAAAGGACCGCACAGTGCTTTAATGTGTTATGCCCTTTGTCGTCATAATGCATGGATGCAGCCCTGGCGGATAATTCGCCAGTGGTGCATTCATGCATCATGCCTAACATACACAGTTGATACAGTGCCATTTACTCTATTAGTGCATCATGACGACAAATATTACTTTTAAGGTGCATCATGACGACAAATATTACTTTTAAGGTAGCATGCCTTAAATCATGACGACAAATACTACTTTTAAGGTAGCATGCCTTAAACGTCCTTAAAGGGTTAATTATATAGAGTACTACCCGTAAATAAGACAGGCCCTTGGCCTAATATACTGTGGAAATTAATTGATTTTCAACTCAGATATTAAAGAGACGTGTGGTTGTGGTAAGTGTGATATAAGGGATGTGTGGCAATTGTAACCGTGATAAGTGAGCGTTTGTATTTGTACGTGTGATGGGGGGATGGTCTGAGGAATGAAGGGCATATATATGCAGGATAGTGAACCATTTACAGGTAAGGCCTGCATAGTGCTTTACTGTACTGTGTTGTCATCATGATGCCCTGGGGAATAAGTCGCTAGTGCTGCATTTATAAAGCATATGTGTCAGTACACTCCCGATGGGTCATCGTGATGCATGAATGCAGCCCTGGCTAGTTACTCGCTAGCGCTGCATTCATGCATCATGACAAGAGTGCTTAGTACATAAAAGCATTATGCTTTCCTTAAAAGGGTAACCATTTATACAGTGTATTTCAATAAATACTACTTTAAAGGTATTTGCCAATTACATTTAGAACTTTATTATGGCCGATAATGGTGGCAGTGATAGTCACCAATTCTGTCCCCTTCCCTTGCCGCAAACCGTTAGTGTTGAGACAAGAAGAGGATGCTAATGTATGTACTAATGGTTCTGTCTCATATTGGTTGTTTTTGGGGAAGATTCTGTGAAAATGCAGAAAAGTGCCACCTTGTGTGTATCCATGGAAACAGGTCCCATGTTTTTACAAATGAGAATGAATTAATTTCTGTATATTTTGTAAATGGACTTCTGTGCACTAAATTTCAAGGTTTTATTTCGCACTGACGATTAGTTATCATGTTTACACGAAGCTCCTTCTTGATATGGGATAACTGGACCTTTATATATTTGGTGATGTTGCCTTGGTTGAAGTTTCAGCGATGGGAGCCCAAAATGTGGGCTTGCGGCTTTATTGTTTATGTTTGAATCGTGTGCTTTATATTTATGTTTATTATGAAACGCCCATTCTGTATTCTGGCATTGGGGATTTATAACAGGGGTGCCAAGTGTTTCGATTTTTTTTCGTAATTGTTACAATTTTTAGACCCCATAAAAAACACCATTACGATTCTATGATATTTAGGGAATTGTAAATTTTCCGTAGTGTAGCCAACAACCACATTGGAATTTGTAATATAAACACCTTAACCCTTTAAGGGCAACATGATGGACAAATGCATCATATCCTCGGTCGTTGCTTTTCTATTATGGTGTTTTACTGATAAGATTTGTGTGCCGATTTCCAGAAGAAATAGTTACGGTTATGGGGTCCAAAAAGTGTAACAATTACGATTTTGGGGGTGGGGTAACTTGGCATCTCTGAGATTATTACTTACTTCACCATAAACTGTTGCCATATTCATGTATGCAGACACATTTGTAAAATAAAATATAAAACAATAACACTGGCTCTTATTTTTATGTGAAATCTTTCATTTATTTCCTGAGGAACAGTGCCTTGACTGGGATCAAACCTATTTATTATTTGTAAAATGAAAGTACCATGATCCTAAAACCTGTACAATACCGTTCGATACCACTGTCAGAGCTGTTCTATGGAAAATGGTGGTAAAATAAAGTACGAGACCAATGTTCTTACAATCAACTATAGACCATTGCAGCAAGAAAGGGTGACTTCTCAGAAAAGTCGTGAATAACATTTTTGAATATTTCTGCGACTAACAAGTACCTAATATAATCTCTCTATACTGCATTCTAATACATTTTTGTATATACTACTATTTTAATGATAACTGTCCTGTAAATCTGAGATGAGATATTTGCAAACATAGCCATTATAGACAATTATATGAGGAATCTGTTAAAACCAGTGTAAACACAACTTTCTTATGAAAAAGTCACCATTTCTTGACGAGTTAACCTATAGTAATGTCTTAAGAGCACTGCCCAGTCTCTTCTGACCGATGATAAACCCTATTTACTGATAATGACACGTGATAATACAATAATGGCGGACACTACAGACATGTGACCTTTTTGAGAACTAAACTAAGTACACTCGTACATGCATCACTCTACAATCACAGCTGACAATTATATTATGACTATAGTATAGTTGAAATTTTATTTCAAACACATAAACATAGGTATAAATAAAGAATATACATTGCTATGCCCATTTCTATGAACTACAAAGACTGTTTTAATCAAGTATGCCCTTTGTCGACATGATGCATGAATGCAGCCCTGGCAAGTAGACTCACCAGGGCTGCATTCATGCATCATGCCGAGCCTAAGCGGGTGTGTACACTGCCCTTTCACTCTCAATGCATGCACACTAAATCCACGGCAAATCACACTCTCCACCCTAAACATTCTCAATGTGATACTTTGTATGCACTATAAGCGCCAATACCCACAAGATGCACTAAGTCAATCTCCTTATTATAATCTCTATAGAGACAATATCATCCACTCAATATAATGAGCTCAAATCATAACTAGGGCCACATAGGGGTTGGGGCAAACAGCTTGGAGATAAAGAGTACCATAAAATCATAAAGGCCTCGTTTAAATGTCAATTAAAATGTTAATTTAGATTTAGTAAATTTTAATTTAGATTCAGAAAACGTTAATTTAGGTCAGGAAAATTTTAATTTAGATTCGAAATATTTTATTTTTCATTAATATATTTCACATCATGGCACCAAAATATAACGAATAAGGTTTCAGTCAATATAATCTATGCGATAATGTAGTGAATATTAGAGATTAATGTAATAGTTTTATGTTTCATGACAATGTGATTATGACAAAATTGCATGTAAATGTAGTTCTTGTCCACTGTTTATCCATATCTAAATGACCACTGTGTCTACTAAAGTACTTTTTACTTGCAACTACCGGTACAAGATTAAATAGTATTGCACATGAATATCACCATTACAATTGTATCTATACAATAATGTATGCTAAGTAAAAGACACCTTAATTGATCCGTGGCCGCGAGATAAGAATGCCATTTGATGATACATCTGGAATGACCCTTTAAGGGGCGCATAGTACTTAATTGGCCTATGTATGTCTATAGTAGTTACGATGTATAAATGCAGCCTTGGAGAGTCCACTCGCCAATGCTTCATTCATGTATCATGCCGACCTTTTTGGAAGTATATCAACGCGGTATGGTGGTGATGATTAAAGCACTATGCTACCCTTATAGTGTAATGTTGCTTTCTCATCTATTAGAAGCATGCCATACACGGGATCATGCCCGACCAGTGTGCCCAATATAATAATTAATATCTAATGACCTTGTTTGATGTCATGTGTACCTCATCTACTGACTGCAATCTCACACCTTCACAGATTATGATAATGAGACGCAACGTTTGTGACAGCACAGGACCGTGAGGAAAACTAACTAATACTGTTTGGAGGCCTTTTAAAAACTTTGCAAGAGCGTAATGATTAGTGAAGGTATTCTAGCCCTTTAAGGATGCCTTAATGCAGCGCATGTCGTCATAATGTACCAACGCAGTCGCGGGAGGTAACTCACCAGCACTGCATTGGTGCATTATGCCGCCCCTTTGGTAGTGTATCACCCGCAGGATCGGCATGACCGCATCCCTGACAATTTACTCGCCAGGGCTGCATTCATGCACCATGACGATAAAGTGCATCGCACATTTAAGCGCACTGTCATCCTTAAAGGGTTAAGCATGTCCATTACAAATACACTGGTGTAAATGTAAATTGTAATATGATGTACATTATACTTAAACCCCACCCAGCCTATATAAAGGCTTCTGTACCTGTCCAGGATCTAACCCAACTGTTACTGTAGGGGTAACAACATGTGGGCCTTTAAGTAGCTTTTGGGGAAGAACTCACCGGGGAGCGTGAACAATATTTTTGTGTAGGCCTATTTGAATTTTTTGGGAATTATCCGCGTATGGTGTCTCAGAACATTACAAGGGAAATTTAAGATTATTCAGAAAATAATTGTATAATCTTGATTTAAGATTAAAATTATACTTTTTGGGATAGTAAAAATATTTCATCACCGTAAACCCAACACATAAAAAAGTTTTTTGTCCACGCTCTCCAGTGAGTACTCCCGCTCATGCCTCTAAGTATGGAGGATACCCCGAGCAGGATACTCAATATAACTATAAATGACTATTAAACCACAAAGGTGTGTACTGTGTATGCTTACTGTGGCACCAGCCCTGACACGGGGCACAGTTATATGTCATTATCAATAAACATTTATGACACCTTTGTAAATTTGGAAATAAAGCGACTAAAACACCTCAAATGTCATTTGGTCCGCTAGGAGTTACCGCATGCTTCATAATGTGTATAAGTAAATTGGTCCACTTTCTCAGAAGCTAAATAAATAAGTTGTGTCTCTCCATTAACAACCCTACACATACTGTCCAGTCAATCCCTATACCTGTGTAACATATAGTGTTAACTCTTTACCCTTTAAGTTTAAGGGTCGCATCGAACTTTACTACACCATTCCCTTCGTCCTCATGATGCACGAATGCAGCCCTGGCGAGTAGCTTGCCAGGATTGCGTTCTTACTGCCCTATGGGTGTGATACACTCCCAAAGGGTCGGTATGATACACCAACGTAGTGCCCGCGAGTTACTCGCTGGTACACTGGTATCGAGTAGTCCAAACGTGCGGTTGAAGGCAGTAAACTTCGGCTAACAAGTGGTGTAAACCGTCTCACATCTTTCCCGTGTTGACCTCAAAGTGGCCATGTGTCCTAGCCTGTCAACCAGGTGACCTTTCGAGCTGCAGAAATAATGTCAGTGACTTCAAGACAAAATTGACCACAAAATAAAGGGTGTTATATAGTGACTTTGTGACCTTGGGGCCCTTTATTTCGGTATCATTTCGATCTCATTACCATCTGGACCCAGGGTTGGGTTCCCCGACTCCCAGGCATCTTCACAGAGGGCTAGATAAGTAAGTATGCTACGCGGTAAGGGAAGCGCTTTTAGTCGGTCCAAAAAGTAACTCCCATGACCACCCTCGGCTATTGTCCTTCTAATGGCGCTCCGACACTGTCGCTGCAGTGGTGCGGGCGTGGTGAGCTCTACGCCGAGCCACTCCGCCAGGTCTTTATTCCGCGTGAGGATGCTGGATTGTAACTCGGAGCGTACTCGGTTATCCTTGGACACATTGTACCCAGCCTCCACGACTAGCCGCGACATGCTCTGGTCACCTTGCGTTATGGCGGCATACAGGAGCGACTGCGGACTAGCGATGGTGACATCCGCCCCGTGATACACGAGCAACTTAGCAATGTGAGTTCTCCTGCTCGAGTATTTAACCGCGAAAAAAAGCGGAGAATGCGTCCACAATTTGGAGGGGTTTGTCGATGCCCCGTGCCGCAGTAACAACTTGACCAGCTCAGTATACCGCTGTAAGGTAGCCATCCACAGCGCTGTGTGCTGGAAGTTATCCTTCGAGTCTATCTCCGCTCCAACCTTCAGCAACAACTTTACGGCGTTACTATTCCCCAAGCGGCACGCAGTGATCAGCGGGGGCTCCACCCGCTGTTTGTCATCCTTACTCAGCTTATTCAGGTCCAGCCTGTTCTGGCAGCATTTGTGGCAGAGGAGGAGTTCAAAGATGGGGAGGTCCTCGCGGTAGAGTGCGAGGGATAAGGCGGTGGTTCCGCAGACGGTGCCGTTGATGTTGATGTTGTCCTCGTCGAGGATGGAGCGCACCGACGCGGCCTGCCCGAGCTGTACCGCCCGGTGCAGGTCGTGGATGTTGGCGCGCATCGACATACGCATCCTGTCACGCTCCAAACGACTCACCACATCTAGAAAATAGAAAGGAAAACATTATTATGTGTTCCATAAAGCCCTGAGAACCAGCTTTTATTTGACACCAGACATGCCTATGCACACATGTATACATGGAGTAATATTAGTGCGGTATAATGTGTCTTTATGTGACATTGACACATGCATCTGCTCACGCTCCGACCGACTCACCACATCTAGAATAGTGGAACAGAGAGGACAATATAAAACAAATTTTTTTTAAAATTCAACCCCCTATGGGTCACAATTGTATTTTTGTATTTCTATAACAGGTAAGTGTGTTTTGTTGGCTGTGGACCTTTTGTAGGACCGAGTCTGAAATAAAGTCTTGAATTGACTTGAAAATTGAACATGGTACTTTAATGTGCAATGCCCTTTGTCAGTATGATGCATGAATGCAGCTCTGGCGAGTAGTCTGCAAGCGCCGCATTTATGCATCATACTGACCCTACCGGGGTGATACATTCTCTAAAAGTCGGCATGATGCATGAATGCAGCGCTAAAAAACAGACAACATTGTAATTACAAGTGTGTCATTATATGTGCCATAGACAGTGGCATCCCTTCAGACTCCGACCGACTAACTGCACCTGGAAGTCTTATATTACTGCTGGATGAAGAGAGAATGGTATCAGGCCAAAAAAAAAGAGGTGTGTTTCAGGTTACCCGATCCTACCCACCTATACACAGCCGACTGACATTTTTATCCAATTTTGACTTTTTAAAAAAAATAGATGGCCGTCAGGGCTGCCTTACGTGAATGTATCATGATGACAAATGAATAGCACATTACAGCACTGTGCAGTCCTTAAAGGGTTATGACCAGTGCCAACCAGATCAGACTTAATAATTCAAACTGCTTCTAGTGCTGGGGTACGTTCAATAACGATTTCACAGCCCGGTTATACGCGTATACCTTACAATGCTAAGCAATACAAAAGGTACGCGTGCAGCATGGCTGTATAGTGGTTATTGAACACTCCCCTGGTTGGGGGTGTGGTGCAATAGGTACCACTCACCTGGGACGTCAGGAGGACGTCAAGTCTGTGACATATACACTGTACGCACTGAGTCTGGGGGAACCACATACATGTGAGCTTTACCTAAACAGCCTGCCCCATAGGTAAGTAAAACACTAATCATTTTGTTTCTTTAATTATGTTGAGGAGAAACCCGCTAATGGCAGTAATATAAGGTATGTAACTCCAGTAACTGGGACTAACCTAGACCCTGGACAAGTCTTAACTGGCAACTTGCCAATTAACCTGGTGGAACTAACACAAGAATCTACCCAGGTGTTTCACTTCGGTCTGTCCATAGGATAGGCTGAAGTCTATTCTATTCAGTCTATTCGATCAATCTATCCTATTGGGTTGAACACTGCTAGTGACAACTTGTCGGTTATGATATTTTTGATATGACGCATAAAAACAGCCCTGGCGAGTAACTCATCGGGGCTACATTCGTGCATCACCAAGAAAGGGCATAGCACATTAAGGCACTATGGGACCCTTAATCCTTTAAGGACGGCATAATGCATCATACCCTTGGTCGTTACGATGCATGAATGCAGTCCTGGCAAGTAACTTGCCAGGACTGCATCCAAGCATCATGGTGACCCTACGGGGTTGAGCCATCCCCGAAGGCTGGGCATGATGCACCAATGCAGCACCGGTGAATTGCTTGCCAGAGCTACATTGGTGCAGCATGACGGCATAATGTTAACTTTCAGTGACAAGTCGTCCTTAACCCTTTAATGAGTTGCTACAAGATGACATTCATCGTCATGCTGCACCAATGCAGCCCCGGTGAGTAACGCGCCGGGGCTACATTGGTGCAGCATGAGGACCCTACGGGAGTGTCTCAACCCCTACGGTCAGCATGATGCTTAAATGCAGGGGCTGCCTTCATGCATCAGGTCGACCAAGGCATGATGCATTAATGCACTATGCCGTCCTTAAAGGGTTATGGTAAGCGTAGTTCAGGATTAAAGGGTTATTCAAACATGACCACTCTTAAACAGGTACAATCATGTCCCAAACTGCCCCCACGTACAAGGTCCTGCTCCTGGGGGACGCTGGTGTGGGTAAGACGACCTTCATGAGGCGACACCTGACGGGGGAGTACGACACTAGATACACACCCACACAGGGGTGTGAGCTGCTCCCCCTCACCTTCTTCACCACTCATGGACCTGTCACCTTTAACGTGTGTGACGTGCCAGGTCACCACTCTGACACACCTAAGGACACCTACTATGCCAATAGTAAGTAAAGGGTTTCTCTAAGGCCAAAAAAGAAAGGTGTGTTTCAGGTTACATAGTCTGAAAATCTAGGTAGGGTAGGTCAGATTTTTTTTCTTCTTTACTTTGGCCTGAAAAGATGTCAAATATTGACTCGCAACCTTCAGCGCCGACCGTCAAATTGACTCTGTAATAGTCAAAAAAAATCTTTTTTTTTTCAAAATTGGATAACAATTTCTAGGATCGGCCCTGTTTTGCCAAGTAGGGTTGGGTAACCTGAAACACCTTTTTTTTGGCCTAACTTGGACCAAAAAAGTTGTATTAAGGTATCAACCCAACCTAACAAGTACACAGGATATGCTGTGGGCCCTCCTACACGTCAAAATGTTGAGGCCACAAATTATCTGTAAAATGTGCCAAAATTGACCAAATCATCAAGTCGGCCTAGATGTCCTATCTTTATTTCCCTGGCCACGTTATTGTGATACAACAATTCATTTTTCCTGGCCTTATGCCTTTCTGTCTTATTCTTTTGCAAAATAAATTTTGCAGCATAAAAATGGTTGTTTCTATAAATATTGGCATTGGATGACAGTAGTTGACACCACATAGAGCGGGGATCCTTCTTATAACATAGACACCGAGCCTTCCAATGACTCAACCCTTTAATGGCTGCATATGGTGTTTTAATGTATTATGCCTTTTGTCAGTAAGATGAGGCTTATAAAGGCCATCGCATTACTCTATGATATAGGGATCAGTTACAAAAGAAACTGGTCCGGGTGCGGGGGGGGGGGGGGGATGGGGAGGAAAATCTTTTGGTAGGCCTACGCTTGTGTGAAAAATCACCAAATCAAAAACCTGGATACACTAGCATTCTCTTAACTCTGTTACCAAATCCAGCAAAACTTAAGTTAAGCTCAAGATTGGTGTTATTAATGGCCACTCCACTCCCTAACTATTAATGTAAAAAAAAATCAAATAAAAATCTTGTAAAAACGTCTCTCCTGTGCCAATGTTTATGACTAGTGATCTTCCCCATGTGTACTGGATGTGGCGTGTTTGGGACTTGCAGGTCAGGGTGCCATCCTCATGTTTGACGTGACGTCACCCGTGACGTACAGCAGCGTCCGTCAGTGGCACCAGGACGTGACCAAGGTCTGTGGCGACCTTCCCGTGGTGCTTTGCGGCAGTAAGGTGGATAAGGAGGACAGGGAGGTCCCAGCTCCCACTGACACATCCACTCAGGTATGTAATAGATAGACTATGGTTATGAAAAGGTATGCAGAATTAACCACAGCTTGCTGGTGGGGCCAGACGAGGGCGAAGCCCAAGTCGCCCTACCAGCAAGCTGTGGTTGATCTACATACCTTTTCATAACCATTGTCTATCTATTTTAAACCACAGCAGTAAGGTTATGTGAGTCTACACAGAAATAACCAAGGTGTAAACTCCTTTGTCTTAGCCCTCCGCTGTGGTTTAAATAGACAAAACTCCATGCCACTGACATACATACACATCATACTTCACGAGTTGAAGCTGGGTCATATCACACAATGCCGAAGGCTCAGTGTGATATGACCCAGCTTCAACGAGTGATGTATGATGTGCATTTATGTTAATAAGTGGGGTTTTGTGTTTATCACATGGCCCTACTGTCTTAAAATGAAGAATATCAACAAACTTAGAGGCCATGGAGTATGGCTACACCGTACTCCATGGGGACATGGAGTACGGAAATCCCATAGGCTTAGCATAGACAAGGCCATACCACCATGTAATAAATAGGATAACCCTCTAAGGGCCGCATAGTGATTTAACCCTTAAGGACGGATGTTGCTAAAAGGTAACATATGTTGGAATGATGCACCAATGCAGCCCTGTCGAGTAACTCGCCAGTGCATGAATTGGTGCATCATGGTGACCCTACGGGAGTGTCTCAATCACGTAGGGTTGGCATGATGCTTGAATGCAGCACTGATAAGTTACTCGCCAGGGCTGCATTCATGCATCATGACCACAAGGTGTATAGCATATAAAAGCACCAAAGTAGTACGAAGTATATCTTCATAATCTGCATGTCATTGAATGAGCCTAATTTTCTCTAGAAATAAGATCGATCCACTTAAAAAAAAAAATAGCCATAGCATGATAGCAGCATCCATTAGTATCTCAACAAAGTTGGGAAATTATATGGTATATTACTTCCCTGATGAAATTAGAATGAGACTTCAGTTATATAATAATAAACTAGTTAATGCCATGAAGCGGATATGTTATTTCCAATAAAACATCATTGAACCTTTCAGTTGCAGTACTATGACATCTCATCAAAAAGTAACTACAACTTTGAGAAGCCGTTCATCTACCTTGCCCGACAGCTGTGTTCCCAGCCCGGGCTGCGGTTTGTCTCGTGGTGCGGTGGTTGTGTGCCCCCAGTGGTGGATGTGGACCCTGTCAGGGCAGCACAACTGGACAAAGAGCTACAGGTGAGAGACCTCTTTAAAGACGGATGTTGATAAAAAAAGATGACATTTGTTGTCATGATGCCCTGACGAGTAACTCACCAGTGCTGCATTGGTGCATCATGCTGACTCTTCTGGATTGTCTCAACCCCATATGGTCGGCATGATGCTTGAATGCAGCACTGGCGAGTTACTCACCAGGGCAGCATTCATGGATCATGCTGACCAAGGGCATGATGCATTAAGGCATCATGTCGCTCTTAAAGAGTTAAGATTAATGCATCAATGGTAGATTAATGCATCATGCCCTTCATGGTGCATGAATGCCCTGGAGAGTAATGCAGCAGGGCTACATTCAAGCATCATGCCAATCCTACGGGGTCTAAAGACCCACGAAGGGTCGGCATACTAGTAATGCACCAATGTAGCACCAGTGAGTTACTTGCTGGGGCTGCAGTGGTGTTGTTTGTTTGTTTGTTAATTCGTTTATTTAATCTGCTTTACATAGGGCCAGGCCCTGTTTGTGTAATGCAGCTCTTGTGCATATATACCAGAAGATGTCAATCATGATACATATACAATCAATTTCCTTAAGGGATTTTTATATTTCTTTATATTGAATAATTATGAGAAAAATAAAAATAAAAAAATAAAAAGAAAAATAAAAATAAAAAAAAAGAGTGGTGCATTATGACGACAAATGTCATCTTTTAGCGACATGCTGTCTTTAAAGGGTTAAGGGCCGCATGGTAGATTAATGCATCATGCCCTTCATGATGCTTGAATGCAGCCCTGGCGAGTAATGCACCAGGGCTACATTCAAGCATCATGCCGACCTATGGGGTTGATACACTTCCGGAGGATCGGCATGGTACACCAATGTAGCACCTGCGAGTTACTTGCTGGGGCTGCATTAGTGCATCATGACGAAGGGTAAAGGCAAATATAGCTGACCCTACACAGTAAAACAGGGTCAATTCTTAATTCTGTTTCAGCACCAGAGTTTTAAGTGATTTGTGTAAGTGTGATCATTCTAATTGTGTTTATTTATGTCAAGAGGTTAACATGTGAATGCAGCACTGCCGAGTTACTCGCCAGGGCTCAGGGTTGCATTCGTTCATTGTGACCAGGGGCAATTCATGAAAACTCGACTTAACATACTTTCTCAATAATTTTCAGAATTTACAAGCTGTACCACTACCAGATGATGACGACTTGTGACAAGGAAGATATCCAGAGCCGTCTCCCTACACTGCACACAGAGTGAGGGCGAGAATTAAGCTACATGTATGTATATACATGTGCCCCAAACACGGTCCAGGCACTGGGGCCACTCTACTTGGATTATTATCACTGACTCTTTCATAATCTCATTCCATAGGGTCACCATGATGCTAGAATGCATCACTGGCGAGTTACTCATCAGGGATGCATTCATGCATCATGACGATCAAGGGCATGATGCATTACGGCATGATGCCATCCTTAAAGGGTTAGCTCAATATTGTCCCACATTCCACCCCGTCCATCCATTACCCCCTGTGCCCCAGGGGCGGCCCTGGGGGAGACCTGACGTCACCCCTGTCCCCTCTGTACCGATGTGTTGCTGGCAAGTAACTCGACGGCACTGCATTGGTGCGTCACAGCAATGGGAATTTATCAACCCTATATGATCGACATGATGCTTAAATGCAGCACTGGCGAGTTACTAGCTGGGGCTGCATTCTTGGATCATGATGACAAAAGGAATGGCACATTAGATATTATCAAGCAATGTCGTCAAAGTGTTAAATATTTACAGATTTGTTCTTGTCATATATTTTTCTTGCCAAGACGTGGATATGAGACGTGGATACCATCTGCATACACGTACCATAAACACATGAAGAAACCACCAGGAACAACACTAAAAGATAGAGCATATAAAGAAATATAGAACTCTTATTTGCCAAACAGCTGGATACCTTCATCGCGTTTTGCGATATAATAAATGGTACTCAGGCCAAAAAAAAAGGTTTGTTTCAGGTAACCCGACCGACCCTATCTAAACAGGGCCGACCCTACGTTTTTTTATGCAATTTTAAAAGAATTTTTTATATCTTTACACTTTTTTGGGGTAAATTTTTGGTTCACAAAAAAAATATCCGACCTACCGGCCCTACAGTTTCACCCCATGTTACCTGAAACAAACCTTTTTTTTAATTTGGCCTCAGCATAAATAATGGTGTGTATTGAGACAGACGGAGACATAATAAAGGAGAGGTGCCTGCCACTGGGGAGGTGTAGGGAGGGGTTATTTTTAACCACCGGGAGCACATTTTAGAAGGCTTCTCTCAATTAAAATGGGTAAAATATTTGCGGTAAGACCTCCCCTCAAGGGTTCCTTTTATCATTATCATTATTATTCACTTCTTTTTTTTTGTAGATATATACAGCACAACTAGATTCCTAATTTGGTTTCTAGAGAAGCAAATTTATTAAGTATTTAAACCTACAACTTCGATATTATTATTCTTTTTTTTTTTGAGGGAGTGGGGGAGTGGTCCCAGCCTGTGTTGTGACACCATGACCATCCCCTTACTGTGATGGGCTCAGTATGGTGATGCACTGGAGGGAAGACATGGTAGGGGGTTGGGTGTGGCCATCAGTGACACCTAATACAACACGGCCTCAGACAGGGACAATGGACGCAGATACACACCTCACCCCCTTAGGGAGTGCTCATTTTTTAACAACAGGGGGGTGGTGGATTTGAGGGGGGGGGGGGTAACAAATTCAGACCCCTCTTGCGGGGGGGGGGGGCAAAAAAATTCAACCTGTTTTGAGGGGAAAAGCCCGCGCGTTACTATGCTACAAAGGGGCGCGAATGCGCACGATTTTCGGCCTGCCGGGGGGGGGGGGGGTAAAAAATGTCGACCCCTCTAGAGGGGGGGGGGGGGGTGAAAAAAATTTGCGCGCTCTCACCACCCCCCCTGTAGTTAAAAAATGAGCACTCCCTTAGTCTCTATTCTTTGGGTCCTGACAATATCATATGAGACAGCATAGTCATAATAGATCATACTACAAATGCATGTCTATGCCCACTGTATATAGACAATATGCCCTGTGAAAACACCCCAAGCTGCCAGCCCAATTACTCTGGCCTTATACCAGTCTCCGTGAAAACTTTTTTGCCATGCAGGACATTCGGTCCTGAACGACTTAAATTTTGCAGGCCCGGATGTCTGAGGGCACTTTTCATTTCTCAAAAGAAATGTATAAAGCAGGAATTTATATTGAATTAATAGTTTTCCTGTATTTTCCCATTGAAACATTGTAAAATGTACAATCTAGAGAAATGATTTTCAAAATATTTATGCAAAATACTTTTCTCTCTAGAGACCTTAGTAATGGTCCGATTTACAAGCCGTAAAAATTGACATGTAGCCAAAGATCCAGCCAGTCATTTGGACCGGCAGCAGGACCAGTCCAGCCGGTCCAGAAGCCTTCTAGCCGGCTCCGGTGTCCGGCACGTTTTCACGGACACTGTTATACTAAGGCAAAAAAGAAGGCTTGTTTCAGGTAACATGGGTAAAAATGTGTACAACATGTGAAAATAAATGTGTAAAAAATATGGAAATTCTTCAAAATTGCATTAAAAACGTAGGGTCGGCGCGGTTCTGATAGGGTCGGTCGGGTGACTTAAAGGAAACTGTTTTTGTGGCCTACGCAAAAGACACCTTGTGGCTGTTCAGGTAAAACAATGAAGACGGTCTGTTTCGGGTTGGGTGGTGCCAATCCTTGGGCACCGACAGATCAGATGTGTTCAGGTTCTGGCAATGTTCCTATATATATATATATATATATATATATATATATATATATCTTCGGCCTCCTTCACAAGGCCAAGAAAATGGGTGTCGTGTTGAGGGAACATGGCCAAAGGAAATACATACCATAAAATATTCAGGATAATTATGATCATCTTTAGTACATTTTACTGATAATTCACCAATTGTGGTCCTAAAATTTATATTTTCATTTGGCAAAAAAGGCCTCAAAATGTTTGGTATAGGGCTAAATATATAGGGTAGGCCCGGTTACCTGAGCACAACTTATTTTAGGCCAAATCAGCTCTTATATATATGGGTCGCAGTTTCTGTCTAACAGTATATATATATAGACACGATGCATCCATTACAGAACGTCAGTTTGGTGTCTTGGTGACTGTCTCTAACACAGGACACTTGACCTCACGTGTCACCTCCCTACAACCTCTACATGCAGCCTGTTATACCGTCATCACCAGCCATCTTAGCATTTTTAGGGCGGCATGGTGCTGTAAATTGTAATGCATTATGGCCATCATGGCCCTGATCGTAATGATGCAGCCCTGGCAACTAACCTGCCAGGGCTGCATTCATGCATCATGCTGACCCTCCGGGGTTGACTTTCTCCCGAGAGGTCGCATGGATGCATGCCTTGGCGAGTTACTCGTCGCGATTCTTGGAAGCAGAAGCTTATTCCGTTTCCCTAAGACAAAGGCTTAAACACTATCTAATATCTATAACGACCCTATAGGGCTATACCGGGATCGGACTTGTTCCCGCAACCACTCTGTATACACTGACACCAGCAATCTCCTGAGATCTTGGTTCCGCTCTCGTATTGTAGCCTGTTCCCCGGAAGCTATGGTGTGTGAGTGTCTGGTCACTGCCTAAGTCTCACGATAAATGGCGAGCATAGAACTAACATGGCTGCCCATACGGAGAAACCCGAGTCATCGCTATACGGGGTTGATACACTCCCAAAGGATCGGCATCACACACGAATGCAGCACTTGCGAGTTACTCACCAGTGCTGCATTCCTGTATCATTACACAAGGAAAAGAAACAGCGTTAAAAGAGAGCCTCCAGAATGACTCCGTTCTCTAGGGGAGCTGAGTCCCTTAGGTGAGCCAGGGAGCTATGTGACTCCTCAAGGTGACTCCTTTATAGGTCAGCAAGGGAGTCACCTAGACTGTGCTCCCCTAAAGAGGTGAGTCATTCTGGAGGCATCCTGGACTCCCTTTTGACGCTGTTTCTTTTCTCTGTGTACGTAAAATCAAATAACAGATTAAAGCACTATGCGGTCCTTAAATGTTTAAGGGCTGGACCCAGATCTATATCTCAGACACCTGCATATTGTTAGCTTGTGAATGCACTTGTTACAAACATAAAACGTGGTCTGAATGACGAGTAACAAGACGGGACCATTAAGACTGAGGTTGGTCTGAGGACAATGAGACTGGGTGTGTTGGGACAGCCAAGAGGATGACCTTGTAGACCTGATAAGCCACACACAAGGCACACTATATGTGTGAGGTAGCCTGCAGAGTAGATGCTGGCAGGGTGTCGGAGGCAACTTGATTTGGGGAGGAGGGGGGGGGGGGCACAACCGAAACTAACGGAGTATACTATTCAAAGCAAGGCTTAGGCCAGATCTATGAAAAAAAGTTGGTCAATGGATTTCGCTCGTCTCATTTCAATTTAAATGCTTTTTTTTACTTCTTTTTTTCTATTGATTCCCACAGATCAAGCTTCTTTTTTTTGTCATGGGTTCAATTCAATCTTTTGTCAGAGACTTGGTAAAGAAAAATATAATTGTCGCTTGCTCCGCTTTTCCTTGACCAAAATCCATTTACCAAAAATGGTGTGGCCTTAGAAGTATATATATATAGGGGGGTCTGCGGCATGGCCCCCAAGGAAGATTGTGAAAATCTTGACATAATCAAGGTCAGGTTGTTGGTAAATGACTGAATTAATTATATAACTATATAGTAGGATTGAACATAATTCATTAGCATTTTAAGGGGGCGGGGCAAACAAATATTCTGCCCCCCCCCCCATTGTTCCGACACCTCTGCTATGGAGACCCCTCTCTGTACCTGTATAACGACGGCAGAGACTCCCAGCCTATGTGGGAGGATGAATATAAACATGGGCTATCGGACCTAAATAAGTCCATGTGAATAATATACACCATGTTAATGCGTAGATGAAAAGAGTACAAACGTTTACCTTATAAATCTAAGTAGGTTTCCATACCTTTCTGGATTCTGATATAGGAGAATTGTAGAGAATATCTCCTGCCATATATAAAGTATGTGTCAGCTCGTCTTCCACATCTCCCACGCTGTATTACATGGTATTCCCCATAACACTGAGGGGAACTGGCACATCTCCACCACAGACACAGGACCATTCTGCAGCACAAGCAGCCAGCAGAAGGCCTCTCTGTGCGGGCACCACAGACACAGGACCATTCTGCAGCACAAGCAGCCAGCAGAAGGCCTCTCTGTGCGGGCACCACAGACACAGGACCATTCTGCAGCACAAGCAGCCAGCAGAAGGCCTCTCTGTGCGGGCACATCTCCACCACAGCCACAGGACCATTCTGCAGCAGAAGCAGTCAGCAGAAGGCCTCTCTGTGCGGGCACCACAGACACAGGACCATTCTGCAGCAGAAGCAGTCAGCAGAAGGCCTCTCTGTGCGGGCACATCTCCACCACAGCCACAGGACCATTCTGCAGCAGAAGCAGTCAGCAGAAGGCCTCTCTGTGCGGGTTCAAATCGCATAGCACAGGCATCAATCTGTGAGCAGATTCTGGGTGTAGACCAAATACAACTGCAGGAATTTGATGCATATAGGCCTACATTGCCCAGCGGTGGATGATGATGGCCTTATTCATACAGAGACGTAATTGACCTCGACGGTGGGACCATTTCTTGCTACAGAATACCACAAAACAGCAGCCCATGTAGGGCACTACATCATACATGGGTGATGTATGGTGTGGGTACAACTCGGTGAGATTCACACACCTATCTGTGTGCCTCTCCATGGGTAAAAATCGACACGGGCGACACGGGCGACACGGCCCTTTTAGGCCATTTTAAAAATCGACGTACAGGAAAATGAGGGATAAAAATCGACCCACAGAGATTTTTCTCTACGTTCTTAAAAACCTAAAAATCGAGACAATGACATGTCCCTTTTCCTAAAAATCGACACGGCGACACAGTCAAAATTCTGGGGACCCATGTAGAGGCACATCTGTGTAGGAGCAGACTTGTAAAGTACAACTTTTTAAAGGCGGCATTGTGCTTTAATGCGATATGACCTCAGGATACGTGAATGCAGCCCGGATGAGTCTCATTGCCAAAGCTGTCTGCATGCAACCCTGATTTATCAGGGCTGAATTCATGCATCATGATCCGGATCATGATGGCAAGGGCTATAGCATCATTTGAGGGTTAAGTTTTTGTCCTCTGACATTGGGAGTTGAACTCATTTCTTGTCTTCAGTATTGGATATAAGCCCATGTATTATTTAGGCCAAAAAAAAGAGGTGTACTTCAGGCAATATGGCTAGAATTTCTAGGGTAGGTAGGTCAGATATTTTTTTACATAGAGAGAGTACCAGGAATGATGTCCCTGGGAAGAGAAGGTATTTGACCATATCTACCCCCAGTATACAGGCCCCGGGGATTCTATTGGATGTTTTGTCATGTTGCTAGGGCCTCTCTGTTATTCTTGAAAGAATTAGTAAAAAAAAAAATGAGAGAAAAATTGGGGGGAAAATGCTAGGGTCGGCCCTTTTTTTAATCTAGGGTCGGGTTGCCTGAAACACACCTTTTATTTTTTGGGGGGCTTAGTTGGGTCTTTGCTTTCTTTACACCATACCTTAATCTGACGATGAAGTAGACGGTGGTGATGCTAGAGGGTCAACCAACTGCCGATAGCAGCAATAACACGCCAAGAAGTTCTATCATCTCTATCATAACCCTATTGAATTACACGCCTGTACATGTTTGAATAATAAATTTCCAATTTAGAAATGTCACGCAATTGCTAAATTAAGGAGAGAAATTAACCATTGTATCTTAATCATGAATTGCCTTATCTTACGAAAGGTTTCATAATGTCACAACATTGAGTGAACACTACCATTATATTTACATAAGGCCAAATAAAAAAAAAGTTTTGTTTCAGGTAACATGGGGAGAAGCTCTAGGGTTGGTAGGTCGGATTTTTTTTGATTTTTTTTTACTTAACTTTTTTTTTTTTTTAAATTTTCCTCTAAAATTGACCCAAAAAGTGTAAAAATGGGGAACTTTTTTTCCCAAAATTGTGTGGACCTAAAACTGACCCCAAAAAAGTATAAAATTATAAGATTTCTTCAAAATTGTATAAAAAAACGTAGGGTTGGCCCTATTTAGATAGGGTCGGTCGGGTGACCTGAAACAACCCCTTTTTTTTTGGCCTAATGCAATATCATACTTCTGTCACAATGCGTGTTATCAGGTCCATGTATATATACTGCCTTTACTATATTGTACATTGGTATCTAAAGTACACAACAATCTTAGTAATCTGTTGGTCTACCACAAGATAACCAGCAGATACCCTTTAAGGAAGCATATCGCTATTAAAAAAGATGGCGTTTGTCGTCATGATGCACCAATGGTGTTGCATTGATGCATCATGCCGACCCTTCGGGTGTGACCCTTAGGGTCGGCATGATGCTTAAATGCAGCCCTGGCGAGTTACTCGCCAAGGCTGCATTCATGCATCATGACGACCAAGCTAGCATGAATGCACTATGCCGTCCTTAAAGGGTTAAGTCGGCTTCTGCCTCTGTGTGTTGTTTGCCCGGTTGTTTGACCTGTGACAGTTGTAGTCACACGGACTTATCTCCTGAGGCACTGCCCTGTTGCTGTTATCACGATAACCACTTGAAGTTCGCGGATTTCATGGGATGGCTTAACCTTTAACGGCCGCATAGTGGTTTAATGGACACTTTCGCTTTATGGTGCATGAATGCGGACCTGAGAGGTAACTACATTCAAGCATCAAGCCGACCATACCGTGTTGATACACTACCGAAGGGTCGACATGATGCATGAATGCATGTAGCCCTAACCATTAGACTCGTCAGGGCTGTATTCATGAATCAGAACGACAACGGCCAGAACACACGCACTAAAGCACTGTATATGCATCCCTCGGAGGTTTACAGAAATAGAAGGCACGACTATAGAAACATAGGTGTTTGGCTTTCATGAGAATATGAAAGAAATGTCTGTTTGTCAATAAAAAGATCCAATAGTGAAACTTGTTGTCCATATGCATGCACATGTAGTGCTTGTTGTAGACTCAATACATGTACTCTATTTGAAGTATATTGGAGTACTGGGGAGTGTCTAGACGTAGGGCAGTGTATTCCCACGAGACACCACCACTGGCCACATGTTACAATGAGATATATTCAGATCTCCCCCAATTTCTTAAACAAGTCACTCCTTTGCTTTGAACTGAAAGAATATGGCATTGAGAAAAACAAAGGTGATTTTTACCAAACCGGAAATAAAACATAAGCATGCGAAAGGACCGGATTCGCTGAAAACAAAATGTTATTTCTCGCTGACTACAAAAAGGTGTATACCGGCATGGCACGTGGGGGCAGATGACGCCATGTGAGCAAACACTATTAAAGGAGGACGTGCCAAGGTCAGAGTAGACACTGGATATGGTTTATAGCCAACTGAATATAGTTCTCACCTAAGCAGGTTAGGAGTTAGTTATAGATCAATACATCTTACATTATTGATGATAGAAATAGATTACCAATGTCGCCCTAACTATACCCACAGTAAAAAGTTGGTTACCATTTTGGTAGGTTTACATTAGATTCTACTGTAGGTGTAGGTGCACAGTTAATTGTAACTAAACTGTATAATCTACTGTAAATCTAAAACAGATTCTGCAATAAATCAACTCTACAGTTGAATTTACTGCTTATATACAGTAGATTCTACTGTGTACATACACTAACTATTTACAGTGTATAGCAATTAATCACCTCCCAACCTTCACTTTTATAGGTAGTGTGTCCTTTAGCTTTGTCATCATGATGCATTCACGACAAATGGTATACTGCATGAATGCACTATACGATCCTTAACAGGTTAATATAGGTTACGATCTCACTGTAGCTATTACTATAGCTCATTATATCATTAATGCATGTATACATCATAGTGTATTGTACATGCACCGATTAGTTGGCACCAGATGTAGCAGGAGAATGGTCGCCATGGCAACCCCAGGTGTGATATCTTGTAGAGCCTGAACAACACAGGGCGTGGCTCTATACTAAAAGTACTAGTAGATATCATCATCAACCTCCAGGGCACTGTATTGTTTGGTATAAACCATTAAGTGCAGTATAGTGCTTTAATGCATCATGCCCTTTGATCGTCATCTTGTATCGATGCAGTCCTGGCCAGTAACTCGCCAATGATCTATTAAGCATCATGCCGAGCCAACGGGGTGGACTAAACGGTTGGCATGATGCATTGATGCAGCTCTGACGAGTAACTCAAAACGGCTGCATTCATGCATCATCACGCCTAAGACTTTAGCATATCAAATCATTATGCAATATCTAAAGGGTTAAATGGCAGTCATTTTGTGATAATGCATTCATGCAGTCCTGGCTTCACTATTTCTGCATTCTTGAATCTGACCCTCTCGGGTTAATAAACTCCCGAAGGATATGCATGATGCATCAATGCAGTGATGCATTGGTGCATCATGATCATGATGGCACATACACCTTGGGGCATCAAGCGGTTCTTAAAGGTATAATGGATAAATACAAAGGATCCTGTCATAGAGGTGGGTATTGGTGTCTTTAGTCGTCCCATCCTGTCAGCTTAAAAACACTCTACTACAGCTGTTACACGCCCGACACTTAAGGCCAATTGGGATAATTCATCACTCTTATTGTTTGTACTACTTTACTTTATTTTTTATTCATATCATTTAACACACATATATCCAGATTGCACTCTTTGTGATCATCTGGCGCATCACCCAATAATTAATTGTTGAACGTTCCCGATTCCCCTAAATATACCTAAATTCCCTGGAACAGTATAAGGCCAAAAAAAAGGTATGTTTCAGGTTGCATGGCAAGAAAATGTAGGGTCGGTAGGTCGGATTATTCTTTTTAACTTGTTTTTTTAAAACATGAAAGTACAGTAAAATCTCGTTATAAGGAGCACCTTTTGGCAAGGAAAATTTGCTCCTTGTAACCAACCTTCCTTGTAACCGATTTTGGTCATATATACAGCCCACCACCCCTACAGTGGCAAAAAGGGGAGGGGGGACCGCCTACTTACTACCAGGGCTTCCCTGTGTAGTGTAGGAACGTCTACCCACTGCCAGGGCTTCCCTGTGTAGTGTAGGGACGTCTACCCACTGCCAGGGCTTCCCTGTGTAGTGTAGGAACGTCTACCCACTGCCAGGGCTTCCCTGTGTAGTGTAGGAGCGCCTACCCACTGCCAGGGCTTCCCTGTGTAGTGTAGGAGCGCCTACCTACAACCAGGGCTTCCCTGTGTAGTGTAGGAACGTCTACCCACTGCCAGGGCTTCCCTGTGTAGTGTAGGAACGTCTACCCACTTCCAGGGCTTCCCTGTGTAGTGTAGGAACGTCTACCCACTGCCAGGGCTTCCCTGTGTAGTGTAGGAGCCCCTACCCACTGTTAGGGCTTCCCTGTGTAGTGTGGAGACATGACTTTAGTGTAAGGACATTTCCTAAGCCATGATTTTACTATAGAAATGTATGGGTAAAATTTCGTTTTAAGGAAGTTTGTTGTAAATATATCCCATTCATGGTCAAAAGGTGCTCCTTATAAACGATTTTTCATGAGAATCGCTCCTTCTAACAGGGTTTTTTAACTATAGAAATGTATGGGGAAAGAAAGTGGCAGAGCAAATGTGCTCCTTATAACCGTCTGCTCCTTATATCCGTCCTCCTTATAACGAGATTCTACTGTACTAGCCAGCCTCTCCGAAGACCCTAAAAATTGACCAAAAAAAGGGTAAAAAAGATACGAAAATTTCTTCAAATTTGCATGAAAAAGGTAGGGTTGGCTCTGTTTTGATAGGGTCAATTGGGTTACATGAAACAAACCTTTTTTTCGCCCTAAACTAGCATGTGATGTGGGACACACGTGTATCATTAGAGGGGCTCTCTCCATGTTGGGGTAGAGGCGGCTAATCGGCTCAGCCTGCTACTACATAATACAGGCCTGTATAGTAATAGTATTAGTGCTTCACTAATTGATTCTACATACCTATATATGAGCTACAAGCTGCCTTGTTTTCACAGATGTTCTCTAAATGTCCACACTCACCAACATAGCAATGCGCCGAGCTATACATATAGAGACATGTATAGCTGACACTACCAGCCCAATTAACACGTTAAATGCTGCATAATGCCACATCAAATTTCTATGACCTTTTTGTTCATCATGATGCCTGAATGCAGCCCAGAGTGTTGCTTCCAGACATGATAACGACCTTGCTGGCGTGCATCAAACCCATAGGGTTGCCATGATGCAGCAATACAGAGGCCTGTAAGACTAATCATGTGCATTAAAGCACTATGCGGCCATTCAATGGTTGAATACTTAGAGTGGGAAAGGCTAATTGTATAAGTGTCATCCAATCGGTAAAACTGCAACTCCAACTGTAAGATATATACGTATTGCCTACCTTTGCTGTCCTCTCTGAGTTTGGGTTTACACGTGGCCATCATGGTGATGTATCAATAAGATCATCACAAATCAGCGTCATTCAAACTATCCATTCACAGCATCCTAATGGCGAAAAATCTCTCAGAGGTTCCTCACCCAA
Source organism: Harmothoe impar (assembly GCA_947462335.1). Classification (NCBI taxonomy): domain Eukaryota; kingdom Metazoa; phylum Annelida; class Polychaeta; order Phyllodocida; family Polynoidae; genus Harmothoe; species Harmothoe impar. The sequence continues at coordinate 71,415,535 of OX381706.1, forward strand.
GCATCAGAGGTACATGTATAGTATTCCAAGTCAGGGGTATCTTCTATGATGCTGCCTCCTTGAGTGTGCCTGGACAGCACGGTGTAGACTACAGAGTACACAGCCTGCAGAACGGCCCTGCTCTAGCCGTCCACCATACACCGGGATCATACAGGGATCAATATGCAGCAATAGCAGCACAGCCTGTACCACAACACAGCTGTGTCCTGCCACTCACACGCCGACCACGCCCACAATACTGAACACGCCCACTATAGGCCTGTATAGTACTCCCCCCCGGGGACACAGCGTCCGGCGTCCTGTTCTAGGCACGGCGCACGCACACAGACGCAGCCTCACTTCTAGGCAGCACGTGCACGCACGCGCACTCAGTGTGTGTGGGGGGGAGCAGCTCTGAGCTACAGCAGGTCACGTGACGGGGTAGGACTGACACCCTGCTGCGTTCCTGCTGCGTTTGTGCTGCGTTCCTAGAAGTGGCTGTAATCGGGTCAGTGTGTCAACAGCAGCTGCGGCTACTGTGGGGTGTTGTAGGCACCGCTAGATGCCCTCACGTGGACCAGTAAGGCTCCTAGAAATCTGCACCCATTGCCCACTATAGAACACCATATATACCAGGGTATTGTTCCTAAGTTATAGAGGCGGGTTAGAGTGCCACTGATATAATAAGTGAGTGAGCTGTTCCTTTTGTTGCTCAAGGCTCCAGACCTGGTTGTTATTGTCCAGCTGTGATGAGGGGTAGCAGTGCAGGCACGCCTCCATCAGCATTCAGGCTCCCTAGAAATTCAACAGTCGTGCATGTCGCACAAATGCCGCTACACGTATTGCTCGCTGCCCACTAGCAGTACACGATGCTATTAATCCCCCCCTGTGAGCAGCTCCCGGGTTGTAGTGGGGTCTCACCATGTAGGGTGTGTCTGTGTGGTGTCTGTGGTGTGTGGTGGGCTGCAGTGTGGTGGGCGGCCAGGAGGAGGCAGTAGTCTGGTGAGGAGGGCGTGTGCCGCACCGGGGTGCCGCACGTCTGAGGCTCCTCTTCTTACTGACGCTGCAGCATGGGTATCGGATGGCGGTCTGAGGCGCGTGGGTTGGGGTGTGTGTGTGTGGGGGGGGGGGGGGGGGGGGGGGCTCTTGGGACTGGGGTCCAGGGCACAACCCCCAAGTTGGGGTAACGTGAGAGTACATGAGACGGCTGAGTGAAGATAGGGGCGGGGTCCCACGGTCTGTGATGAGCTGGATCTCTGCGTTATCTCGCGTTATCGCCTCTGCTACTGATAAACTGGACAAACTGAGGGGTGCTGTGCCCCCGGGGATGTGCCTATATCCCGGGGGGGGCCACTCCCTCAGATTTGAATACCATGTGTGAACACGATTCCAAGGGAAAGGGTCCGTTTTTGGGTCCTAGGCACGGGCCCGCGAGGGCCCTTGATAAGGGGTGCTTTTTAGGCAAATTTTGGGAGAAAGGGGTACATTTTCAGAGCTTTAAAGGGTACTTTTTACTTTTTTCCCCTATAATATTTTTTGGTCACCCTTGAGAAGGGGATTTTTTTCAGGGTCACCCGTAATTAGGATGTATTTTTCAGGGTCATCTGTGAATTAGGCCTGTTTTCTTGCTAATTTCCCCTTGAAATGGGTATGATTTTTTAAAATGTCCCCCCTTGATAAGGGTACCAGATTTGAGGTGATGTTCACACATAGTGACTATAGAAAAGATAGGGAGTGCCCCCCCCGGGCCTATATCACTGCAGGCGCACATATAAAACCGAGCTTGGTTGGGGTGGGGAGGGGTGTCGATAGTGGGAATGCCTTAGTCAAGCTACTCTATCCATAGTGTCCCTAATGTGCTAATCTTTCACCAACAGACCAGCTGACTCTAGTGACTGGGGTGCC